>LJZU01000296.1:14321-28847 GCA_001513805.1 Davidsoniella virescens | reverse complement strand
GTTAAAATACAAGGAGGACAATAGAATAACACAGCTATAAAAGAGAGATAGGTTCTTCTACCTTCGAGTGGCCCGTCCAATCGTAGGCCGCGTCGATTCGATTACTATGCTTATATTATGAGATGTTGGGTGGGATGAGTGCATAGGCATAGATGGGGAGAATGGGGGCACATATGAAGAAAAGAACGGAACTCTTTGTGGTATTCTATACTATATATGGTGGCATTGGCTAAGAACAAATCCCCAGGCTGAGTCAGCGGAAGATCCAGCCCGATAGACAAAATTGAATAGAGAGATTTAGAAAGGACATGAGGGTCTGCTTGATTGCATAGACATGCTGGGATTCCTCCTTCCGGTTCTAGAATGGTTGAAGAAGCTTAGTCCTGTCTTCAAGGTCTGCACATACATACACACTTAGCTCCCTCTAAAAGGTTATTCTTAAAGGCATGAATTAGGATATATGTGTGTAGTTGCTATTGAATTGCGTATGTATGACAACTTGGGATCTTTGACGATACACGCCAAACTACGGGGTGTTCTCACTAACATCTCCCTCTTTCTGGGAGCACCGAGCTCGGAGTTATACGTCATGAGCAGCACGCTGACACCATACAAGATGATTCCAAAGACCAACAAGCAAAATCACGAACAAAAAGTAGGCGGCGTTCTTCTTTCACTCTTACCTGAGCCAATTTTTTCCCCGCCGTCCTTCTTATTCGCTAGAAAAGGAAAGACAAGACACTTTCCTGTAGTAGTTTAGTGGTAAATAGAAGAGTTTGTTCTTATTTTCCCCCATATGGAGAGATCTCTTGGCATGACAGCTGAAAGCTACGGCCGGGCTCTGTAAAGTTGTTACAGTAAGTTTAGCCTGTAGTATATACTACGTGTGTATCTCACGTACAGATACAGATAGAAAAAAACCATATGAACGACTATGCCCGGTCCAACATTGTGTATTCATGTATGTCACATTCTGCGGTATCGCGATATTGAAGACCAGGGGGTGAAAGGAAGAAAATAAAATGCCACCAAATACAAAGGAAGGTTGGTTGTATCGACTGTGTTGTATCTGTACAATGTAGCTTCATCGGCCCTTAGTATGGGTGAGTTTCTGCCTGGTCCAGACCAGTGTTTTCTTTTCAAATCCTCTTGACTCTATGCAAAGATGAGGCTGACTAGTTAGCAGCAACATCGAAAACAGCGATTTTACGTCGTGATGGCAAAAAATATTCTAGAGAGAAAATTAGTGAGAAAAGAAAAGGAAAAAAAAAAAAACCTCATGCAACAGTTGTGTGGGATCGTCGGCCTCTTTTACGATCATGTTTCATCGATATTGTATCTTGCTAGTAGCTGCAAAAAAACAATAACAAAAAAAGATAGAAGCCGAAATAATGATAAAGACTTAGTATAATACAACTACAATATTCGTACTGTAACAAAAAACCAACCCATGTTCAAGAAGACCTAAGCTAGAAGGAAATTTTAGGAAGACACTCCCGTCCGAGAAAGTCTCGTACGAACCGCTCTGGCTTTCATTTTTTTATAATATTAACCCTCCTATAACCCTAAGAGGACACCGACGTATCACAGCCTCGATATCATTCATCAATACCCTTAGCCTTGAATTCGATGCTTTCTTCCTTCGTCCTATCATGAGTTTAACTAAATCCACACAGATCACTTATTTATCCATCCTCGACGAAAAAAGGGACACTAATCTAGGCCCGGACACGGAGAGGCAGAAAAAAAAAAGAGAAAAAAGAGGATAGACTGGAATTAGAAACGGGAACGGAGCAGTATCATCTTTTTGGCGTTAGCTTTTTTTTTTCTTATTCTTTTTCTACGCTATGTTCTAATCTTAATTTTTCGTTGATGCTTGCCGTCTTAGACTTGATCTCGAGGGATCTACGCTTTGCCAAGGAAAAAAAGAGATGTTCTAAGCGCTCAATTGGTTACTTGACAGCCCTTTTTAGCTTATTCTCTTGCTTTATTAGGTTGCTTGTTCAGTTCGTCATAGGCTTGGCTTTTTGCCCAAAGATACTTCTTTCCTGTTTTATAAGGATCTAAGTTGCCGGAGTCTTCATGTTAACATCATTATTGACGGACATATGTCAAAAGACAGGAATACATAATAGAAGAGATGATAAAAAGATAAGAGGAATAGAAGCTGAGGACCTCCTGCTGTCTAAGCCATAGTACATGTAGACAAAACGTACGGATGGTTCAAGCAACAGCTTGTTAATTGTTCCTTTACGGCAAAGCAATGTTTGATGATTATTCTTCAATATCAGAGCTCTCTTGAATCGGGATACCCTTCCGGCGACGCCTTTGAGTAAGATTCCCTTGAACAAAATCGATTTTTACTATGATATGATAAAGACCAGACCAGTAGATTGCATATTGCGTGTCTATAATGGATGAAATATTTCTGAAGGAAAGATAGTGCAGTCACGAACACGTATTATTTTCTCGGCCGTAAAAGCCAACCTACTACCGTATCTTTGACGCTGATAACCAAATAGCTCAGGTCAGCCTTGTTGATCTTGATTTCTTGGAGGGTAGGAGTGGTCCTGAGAAGATAAAAGAGGGCTCGTCTGCCATTGACATCATCACAAAGTTCTTTCTTCTTGAGTGATATATCGTGGTTGAATATCTTGTGGTTGTTTTGACGGAGGCTCCAATCCAACAATCCATTCATCTAGCCCTCGAAATCGGACCTTTGTATGTGATTTAGTCCCTGTTTTTACCGAATGTTACCCTTTCTTTTTCCTTGTTATTTCCTCTGGCCTTTGACCTTTGACTTTTGGCCTTTATGAACAGTTCGTTTTCCTGGACAGAAATTGAAGGAGAAGGAATATCTCGCATCTCGGCCCCAGAGTCTCACCCACATTTTCCTTGTTCCATTAACCCCACTATATTCTATTCTATGTTCACTCTGCCCCCCCTTTATTCCTTAGAGCTACATTGTTGCTGTTATAGTGGTTGTTGTTGCCGTCGTATTATGATCGAAGTAGTAGTAGTTAGACCAAGTAATAAGTACATCTATTCTTTTGGCCCTTCTGAGGCTAGTTAGTTTTACTAGCTGAATCAAATACATATGAGTACGGAGATACAATGAGTCGAAATCCCTTTCGCTTGAATATTTCCTTGGGGGTCTCCGATACTATGTTTGTCAAGCTGGATACTCAAACTCTACTGTGGTAAAATGTAATACAATCAGTAGTTTTAGTAGTATAGCCTAAGCTGGGGATTACATTGGATATTCAACTATTCGACCCTAGCCAGTGTAAAATCAACGCTAGAGGATTCCCATTACGAGAGTATGATGGCAAGCAAACCAAGAAACTACAAGCTCATATGAAAATCATAACTCGAAACGAAGCCTCTCTTTTTTTTTTTTTGCTTGAATTCTTTTTACCTTCCCTCCCTTGGCGTGTTTGGCTGCCCATGGGGAAATGAATGGTGAGTGAAATTTTGGGGTTGTAGTCCGTCTTCCTATCCGTTCTAACATCCTCCTCCCCAGTTCTCGAATCTTCGTCTTTTTATGTTGTCACTGTTGCTGTTATTAGTGAACAACGGGACATAGCGAACATATAGATGGCCTCGACGAAGAAATGAACGATGGAAGTTTGCTAAGCGCTCATCTTGAGGATATATTCCTTGAATTCTCGGATCCGAGCTTGCCTTGTCATTGGGAAAAGAGAGGCTCGAGACTCTTGCGTACAGCTGATCAAATAATATATATGTAGCCTCAACAGGTTGGATTGCGCCGAACAAGTAGGCAAACTCAAGAAACTTTTGTTGACTAAAAGAGGCAAAAAAGCAATAAAGGAACATTAAATATCAGGAAAGAAAATTGCCCTTCTCAAGACCGGGAATGGCTTTCCGGAGCCTTTGATCTATATACATATCAAACAAAGCCTCGTACTTCTTGCCGGTGGCTTGACTTGTTGCTTAACATCGTGATTATTGACGAGTTGAATTCGTTAAGACCTGATAAACAAAAACCAGCCACCTTTTGAGCTTTTTGGGCACTGTGAGGACACTGTAACAGAGCCGCTGTTGATCGGGGGTTTTTACCACGTGTGGAAATTTGCAGGCACATACTATAGTAATGTGTTAATGTGTCCTCACTGCCTCTTCTACTATTGTTCAAGTACAACTAAGTCGCCAAATTTATTCTTTTCTTTTCCGTTAGTGTGTTTAGCTGACAAAACTCACTAGATAGATAGCTGAAGCGAATGGAAAAAAGAAGGTTGTCTAAAGGGAAGAAAAAAAAGAAGGCCAAAAAAATTGCCGCAGCCTCCGACTTCTATGGTGGGATTCTGTCTTTTACTAGCGTTTTTTTTTCTTTTTTCCCCGTAGTGAAGAAGATTAGAACAGCCTTGGAAAGATAACAGCCGTCATCCAGTCTTTAAAAAAATAAGGTGATCGAAAAGAAACTAGGATGACGATTATTCTCACATTTGCGTTGTTGCTCGGCACAAAGTTACGGCTTTGGTCAGAAGAGTAATGGCGTAAGATAATAGTGCTCTAGTTGAAAGAGGCTAGGCCTGGCCGTCCGTTTCTTTAGGCTATCAAGACTCTTTTTTCGAGGGAGCTTCTAGCGGCTAGAGGCTCTGGAGATAAGTAAACTACTGTACAAACAGGTGCAAAAAAAAACTCAACACTGGCTCGGCCAGAGAGGCGGTCAAATAAAATAAGCGATGGATGCGGAATTGGGAATCCCACTGGTATGCTGAGTAGCTTGTAACAGAACAGAACCAAATTGCAGGCAATAATATTATCACTTATTTTCTCTTGAAGACTTTTTTTTTCTTTTTTCTTTTTTCTTTTTTCTTTTTTCTTTTTTCTTTTTTCTTTTTTCTTTCTTCTTTTTTCTTTCTTACTTTCTCGAGTATGATATTTGTCGGTTCCTGCAAATATTAACGGGAGAACCCAACCAATATAGAGCCGTAGGAAGACGTTTCATAGTAGTGCCAGTGCTACTTTGATTAACACATGGACGATATGATATCCATGCCGAAAGTAGCAGTGAAGCACTTGACCCTGATCTGGGTGTTGATCTTACTCACTTATACTTGACTTTTGCCCTTGACTTTTGACTTTCGTATAAAACTTAGTTATAATATGTACATATAGTAGTGGTCACCAACCTCCTGGATTTAGTTGTACATTACACCTGATAATGCAGCAGAAGCCACAGCAGCAGTTGATTCACCTTTACATCACATTGCCACTACTATAACCATCCTGCACTTCCCTCCCTCGAAGCCTCGTTTTAGTAGTCAGTATTGGCGCTTTGGGATGAAGTTCAAGAATGACTCTTGGCAGTAAAGTCTCAATGCTACGACTCTGACTCTCAAAGCCGGGGAATCAACGAACCAACTCGGCTTTCTGTCTAGATATACCCCAGCTTTTTGACTGTTTGCCACTGTCGATGTCATGTTCTTCTTACGTTTTTCCCTTGTGGCCGAGCCTGTCAACCTAGCTAAAAAGCTGATGCAGATCTGGGGCAGGAAGTAGAAGGAATAATACCACAGGACGTAAGCTATGAGCAACACATATCTATACATACAGACTATATTGGTATATAAAAATATCACGACCTGTAGAGGGAAGGAGCGCCCAAATGGACTATCTAGTTGTCTAGTTCCTACTCGAATAGTCTCTCTAAGTTCGTACATGTAGTAAAATAATAAATGACCAAGGCTGTGAGAACGTCTCCTAAGTTTTCGGGCATACCCAGAACTGGCTATTTCCCGTTGCACTTCTTCTGTTGTTGTCGACTTCTCTATTTGGCGGTAATTCCCGTTGCAAACAGAGCCTCAGCCAATCAAGCCAGCGGCTTTCATTCAGCCAAACAAACCACACCAAACCAGATGAAGATCCACAGCCTTTTGACACTGGAAGCAGAGATCTAAAGAAAACACACTATCCATTTGCTTTTCTTTTGTCTCTCCTCTATGGCTATCCATCGAGACATCCATCGAAAACCGGGATAGAAACGAGTTAGAAGAATCGTGGAGATTTCACTCTCGACCGCTGCACCCTGCCCGACAACGGGGAAAGCTCTTCCTGCAGAGCTACTGGAAGCACTAGTTGGCTGTCGATATTGCTGATCCTTGGGGGTGGACACCAAAAACTGCAGATTCGGACCGGCTACGTTGGAGCCAGCTAGCCCAGCTATAACCAAGCTAACTAGCCAGTGGGAATCGAAGAGAAACGGGGCTCTTGAGCCCCATCAATGATCAGGAACAACAAGATCGAGGTAATACCAACGGCATATTTTGTCAACTTGTTCAGAGTGCAATCGGAGCCTCTCGGCCGTCTCTCGACCAAGCTAGAAAGAGAACAAGGTCTAGACTTTGTATATCTTCGTGCCCTGCTATTGGTTAGCTAAGACTAAGAGGCCGTTCTCATTATCCATATACTTGACGTCAGCACTAGGAACAAGTCCAACAGTGATGAAGCGCAGTAGTCATTATTATTTCCCCTCCTTCCCTTTACTTCTTGATTTACTAACTGGGATTTTGTCATACTACTAGTCAAGCGGCATCACTGATTAATGATACTTTTACTAGTAGCCGCCTTGTATTGTAGCAAATCACTACGTTTTGCCATGACCGCTTTTCTTTGTTCCTCGTTAAGTCAGCCAGCTAGCTAGCTTGTAAAGCCCACCACATCTGTCCAATATGACACGACGGTCTATATCGATATTCTGGATCCATGCAATGCACTCGTCATATCTTGGGCGTGATTCACAAGATCATTCTCTGAGAAGCGACAACTACTAGTAGCAACTAGGAATGGGTTATAACGCGATTTTGCCCCGACGAATATTCCCATGGGCGATGTGCAACTTATACTGTGCTGCTCAGCTCACCGGCTACCCAGCTCTATAGTGGTGCTGCTAAGATGGGGAAGAAAGGTAAGAAAAAGTAAGAAAAGGGAAATAAACCACATGTTAGTCCTTGTCTCACCGTGAACTGGATGTAAGTGGCCGGTTTGGGAACATATTTTCCTCTTTTTTTTTTTTTTTTTTTTTTTTTTTTTTNNTTTTTTTTTTTTTTTTTTTTTTTTTGTCTTCTGATCCGTTTTTCTTCACCTTTCAACGTGTCTCTTATGTCATAAACAGCGAGTACTTTGACGTCGATGTGCATCTAGTGATGACTTCCCTTTACCGCCGTAGTAGCATATTCTAGCCCCGGACTTCATCCGTTTGTATGCAGTTTGGATCCAAACCACTCACGCAAAGCACTGTACTGGCCATCCTAGCCTCGTCATGCCCTTGGAACAGTGTTATTTGGGCGTTGGCCACGACGATGGAGACAATAGCATAGTGCTATATACATACGTACATATATATCCAATTCTGTATGCATACTAACGAACGCTCCTATACCGATCTGTTCCGATGAACGAACCATTACCGTTCGTGCCGCCAAATTTGGCTCTCGACATCACAGTTACAACATATTTCCATTGTCTACGCCTGTCAAATCTTGAAAAGATCTCGCACTGTCTCATAGTATCCCTCCTTGTCCATATCCATCACTTAGCCGCATACCTACTAATGCTATATTGGCATTAGAGGTGCCCGTGCAAAGAGAATCAGGGTAGTGAAGGAACAAGAAGGTCGTTGAGAGACGGCTGACTAGTATACGACTAACGAGAAAAGGCCTCTATCAAGTGATATTGTAGCTAGTCAGTGGCCAGTTCCAGGCATATTGGACACCACCAGAGCATTTTGGAACATAGAAGTGTCTTGAATACCGGCTATTGTCCATAAAGACCCTGATTCACATAAGGGCCTTTCCTTGGCAAGACGAGATACTTACTAGTAGTATTTGTTACCGAACTCTTCTTCTACTAGTATCTCTCAATTTGGAAACAGCTTACACATCTCGTCACATGTGCGACATCTTCATGAGGCACTTATCAGCGGTTATTCATAACCATGGATAGCTTACATATATATGCTACCAACAGTGTCAATATTGTAGCAGGGCCATGTGTCTATTATTGCTGTATGCCCATGTATTTCACAGCTTATATCTTACCTAAATTCGGTGCAGCGGTCTACGAATTCCGGCGGAGAGAACGAACTGCAAACCTTTGTTATTCCCGCCTTGACATTGTTTAGAGCGCTTGCTCCCCCCATGTTTCTATGCAGTCTTGAAGTCCGCAAATACATTGGTAACTCGCTATTCGGATCGTCCACAGTATACACAGTGGACATTGGTCACCCCTAGTGGCGCACTTGGCAGTCACAGAAGCTGTAGACTTTGTGCTACGTATCATCGAAATCTCTAATTTTGTCTTTTCTTATCCTCTTTTTCCTTTTTTTGTGTCTTTCTTTTGGGTTTTACCATGGACGATATCGTCTTGCCAGTGGTACTGCCAAGGCATCGTCATGCCCAATGATATCTCCGTTGATATGCAATATGGACACAGCCAAGAGCCCAAGAGTGCTCATGAATATTTCACGATCACCTCTACTGATGAACATGACAAGTCGTCTACGGTTATTGGATTCAAGCTAACCCTTTCGCTCTGTTCCCGTCTTCGTCTAAGATGTACGTCGACTCCTTTCAGCTGCACGCATCCGCCTTTCTGTTCTTTCTTTTGTTCTTTCTTTTGGCTAGTCTATCTCCCCACCGTCCTTCTTTACACCGACGTTGCAGTAGAACTGCAAGAAGGAGAGTCTAACAATACAAGAGGGAAAAAAATAGGCATGTAGGGGGAACACAAGAAAAATGTTTTTTTTCTTTTTTTCTCTCTATTGTTACCCCGCCACCCCTCTTTAATGCTCACAACTTGCTTATATCTGGACGGCACACACCCCCTTTACTCTACCTGTCCGCATATTCTTCTTCGTCTTATCAAAGCATTCCCCCTGACCTAAGGAGTTCTTCTTTCGTCGTTTTGCTTTTTCTTCTTCCTTTCCTACCATGTCAAGTGGAACTAAAGTAACTATCGCATTAGCCGACTGCACGTCCAATGTGCCAGACTAGGCCTAGCTAGGTGATTGAAACTCAGGATGACGACCTTACATCGTTTGGGCTGTACACAATTGACTTACACACAATTTAGAAACTGTATATGGGTAGTCAGAAATCTGCTTGCCATCGCTATGGGAATATCATATGCAGTGCAAACTCCTAATGCCGTGTTTTAGCAAGAGGAAACGCAGGCGATGTTGTCTCGTCTCGACTTCTCCCTGTATCGTACATATGGCAAACGCTTGTATTCTCGTTTAAGACGTCGTCCTTCTCCTTAGGCTTTGCCTCGCGCGGGTTCTCTCCTTAGGTTTGCAGCACAGAAAGTACTACTTGACTATCACCTGCTATGTACCGGTACATCGGCTACATGAGAGTTCAGTAGATAATATGTGGTGCAAGTGACTGGAAAGTGGACTCTACGCCATGCCCGAGCCTCCGGGGTATGCATAGCGAGAAAGCTAGGAGAAGGAGAAGGAGGATGAAGAAAGGGGAGTGTTTTCTCTTTCTAGTCTTGTATCGTACATATATGTATGTAAAGCCTAGCCAAAGCTTAGTAGTAGGTGATATGTGTACAGGGCCCAATGTGACATTGATGCATATCAGATTTATATCTGATGTATGGCCCAGATAGCTAAGTACACCGAGGCCCAAGCCATAGTCACTGCCTCCTGTATTGATAATGGTATCAGTTAGGCTTGAATATCTTTTCACCTTGATACAACGAACTTATATCAAAATACTCCTGTGTAAGAAGTGTTGAGTCAGGCGTTCTACCGCCGATATCCATGTTGTAGAGTCACAGCTGCCGCTCGAGGCGTGATTCAAGTCGAAGAATTTGTCTGGTGAGCTTTCTTTAGACACCATCTACAAATTGATCACATCTTGGTGTGAGTGTCGCAAACATGGTTTGGAACAAACAGACCCAAAAAGGTTCAATCTACTTTTGTTTCTTAGTGTTAGCTAACGAGATATCATTTCTTTGATTTTCGGGTGCCTGCTTGGCTGCTTACTCCAAAGCGCTATCAATGCCAAGTTTATCGTACCACACCCTCTCCTCGATACAAAGAAGATTGAGGGCATGCCGAAAGGAGGCTGATTTCTCCATCTTCTCAAAAGTCTCACTCTGATGAGATATTGAAACTTGAACCCATTGTTTCCTTTCATTGCTGCCTTGTCTGTTCTAACAAGTGTCAAGTCGGTATTGGTGTTCTATACTTAGATACCGCGGCATATCTGAGATGGATGAGCCTAATCGAATATTTGATCGACAAACGACTTACTTATTAACGTCCAAACAATCACTCATAAGTTCTTACGCGTATCATGACAAGGCACATGATGACAAGAACAGCTCCGTCAAACAACCAAGCCACCAAGCGGTTGGAAGAGATAGTCGCTGCCTATCTATCGCGGCTTGGCATGCACATCACATAGCCCGGTATAGCATCATACACATGTACGCAGGCTTGCCAGTGCCTCAATCCAGTAGCGTCCAACTTGCTCTCTACCAGGCAACCAAGAGTTTCTTTCTCTGTCTTCAGATGAAGGAAGGGATACCTGCCGTAGATGGAGTAGTTATAGCCGCAAAACGCGTACGCTTATGTGATATATGAGCTTTATCCAGCGCTTGGCGAAACTATATACGTTGTCTCTAAGCCATGCCAAGAAAGAAAGTAGAAACAGATGCAGGAATCAAGGCTTACGGTTCGCTTTTCCTTCCTTACCAAAGAAATAAGAAACAGTCTTGTTTTATTTTTTTGCTGTTATGTTTATGTGCTTACATGGAACAATACAAGGCGTTACGATCCTCAATCATCGGTCACCAGTTTCTTCTCATGTCGTCGTGAACGATGACCTAGGTTTGTAACCTTTTTTTTTTTTTGCTAGGAGAATTAATACGCGACCTCCATTGTCACTTTTGGGTCTCCAAATATGGTGCTAAGATGTAACTAGGTCTCTATGAAGCAGCTGATATAGGCGTTTTTGTGCTCATCTCATCCCTTTGTTTCCTGTATTTCTTGGCAGCATTGCAGATCACATCTTACAATGAAATGTTTCTACCCGACAAAATCAGGTTGCTTACATAGATATGCACTATATATACACTTGTATATCTGTAGACATGCAAATATGTACCGACCGATCATATTAGAAACAAAATGCTTTCTTGGCAATATTACAGGAACCGCCTTTCTATATTATATATCTGCTACGTACGTATAAGATTTTATGGAAAAAAAAACCTTTAAAAAAGACCACTTGTCGATCTGTTTACATTGTAGGAAACTACGTTTCTATTCGATTCTCTTCAGTTTTGTTATATACCTACTCGAATCACGCCAAGAATCGGCCGCCTCAAACTAAGTGATGAAAGATAATGAGAGGGTATAAGAATAGAACACTTCTCCAAAACCAAAAAGGAAAACAAGATCGACATGTGAAATACCACGATAGCCACTGTGTTATTATTTTAATATCTGGGGAAGGTCTCTGGAGGATTTCTCATGCTTGGTTTCAACTGCCAAGAGATTTCAAGAAGGAGAAATAAGTTCCTATTGTGTTGTTTCGTCATGAATAAGCCCGGCTGATGCATTTTTATATTCACTTGTGTCGATCAACTTTTTTCGGAAGTTCTTGGCATATCCTGCGAGACCTCATTTTGTGGAATAAGTTGTGGTTTTTTTTTTCTTTTGCTACCTGATTATGTTTAGGTTGTTAGTAGGTTGGGTTATTTGTATATCTTATTCGCCTGGCTTTTGTGTGTTTCCTTTTCACCCCTCTTCTCTCTTGACGAAACGTCAATATAATGATATAAGGACAGGAAAAGATTGAACCAGCTTGGCTCTGCATATCAGCAATATGATATTCATCAACGACGGAAATTAGTCCTGTGGTATTATGTGGGATATCTTGGTTTCTTCTCTGAGTTCCCTTTCGCCTCTTATCCCTTTATCATTCCAAGTCAGAAAGAAGATATACACATGATTCAAGAAAGCCCGAATACATTTTCTCGCACCTGAGCCTTGGCAAGTTCTCTTCCAGTATCCTCCTACTGTAGGCCTCCCTTCTCATCTTGTATCTCCATTGACTGGTATATAAATTTGAATTTTTGTGTACAGTACAAGAAAGACATGCCAAGAAGTTATACTATAGACAACATCATCCATCCAATCATTTCGTTGTATATCACCAAGATAGTGCATTAATTCTTCATGCTTACCCCTCTCTCTTTTTATGTTCCTCTTGATAACTCTACGCTAATTTGCCTCTGGTTTCTTATCTGCACAATAGGTGACACGCGTATTACAGAGAACTCATATATGTACACTCTCTTGATCATTTGTCCCTTCATGACATACCAAGCCTTGGCAAATGTTAACATGATATCTTGGCATATGAACATGTAGTAGGAGATATTAAACCAAAAAACGAACGCGTAGATATACTAAATGAAAAACTTGAGTTGCTTTTGTGTAAACTTCTTGGCCCTTCATGCAATTCTTGTTGATATACATATGTATGTATGTATGTATGTATATATCGTTTAGTCTTGTACCGCCAAGTCTTGTATCTCGATCTTAGTTCTTACCAAGGTCACACAAAGAGGAAAACAAACCATACATTCCAAGCCAAAATCGGATATATATTTTTTATGGTTCTTGGCTCTTCAGGTTCGAATTAAATAAAGAAACACTTAAAGCGAAAGATTGGGTTTCATGCAAACCCTTGTGTCTTTTGGTCCTACAGTGCTAATACTAGATATTGGGTATCGTTGGCTACTTTGCGACTCTACTTGGACATCTCAAATCAACCAAAAAAGAATGAGCCTCAATATGTTAAGTTATAATATGTCAAGAATATGTCAAGATAGAGAAAGAGAATCGGTAAGCGTTCATGGTCATGATAGGAGAGTATAGGTAATCAATACAAGAGGGGATGCTGGTAGCAATATGATGAGGAGAGAGAGGGAATATCGAGTATGAAGTGAGATGTATTAATACAATGGGACGGACACTTGACAAAGGACTCAATTGAATTGTCAAGGCTCGATAGATCAGGAGTCTGGCCGTCTGATGCCCTGTTATGCTCAAAGAGCAGCCAGGCAAGCCACAGATAAAAACAAAAGTCTCAATGATTTCTTGGATGTTTGTGTGATCATATTTCCTATTAACATACCCCATCACCGTATTATCGAGAGATAGTATGACAACCTATTGAAGTCGGTACACTAACATATAAAAGACAAAAAGGAACTCCCATAGAAACAATTCTGATAGATATAAACAAACGCCGTATCCGTCTAATGTCTAGTGCTTGGCCGTAACCGTTTCACCGGTCAGCTTCTCGACATAGCTTTTGGCCATGTCACCGACAGCAACCATGCAGATGGTCTGCCAGATACCAAGCCCAATGCGGGGGGTGACGCCGCGGTAAAGACCCTTGACACCACTAGTCTTGTAAATATACTTGAACGTGTTACCCACCGTCATCTTCTTGGGACGGTTGGGGTCGTCCTTCTTGCTCTGCATCTCAACACGGATGACCTCGATGGGCTGGTTCCAAGTCGAGAGGCCACCACCGATAGCAGCAGCGAGAATCTTCTCGCCTACGCCAAGTTTCTCGTGATCCTTCTTACCGCTCAAGTTGCGGATGGTCTGCTCAGCTAGACGACTGAAGCCGAAACGCGAGCCCCAGTTGGTCATCTGACGGATGGCGACGGCATTGACACCCTTGTTGATGCCCTTTATTCCATCCTTACGCCAGATATCCATAAAGGTCTCAAATGTACCAGGAGGCTTGACGCCGGTTGATGCCATCTTGTGCTTGGTAATTTCGACCGTCTTCATGCAGGTGCAGAAGCCCATAGTGGCATAAGCCTGAACAACACCACCGGCAATACCACCTGAGATTCCGGCACCGAAGTTGGACGCACCGGCAAGACGAGCGTAGTACTCAGCTTCCGAAGCAACGAACAAGAGCACAGCACCTTTGGTAGACGCCTCGATCCAGGCCCATGGAATCAGACCTTGGTAGACTAGAGTAGTAAAACGATCAGAATTAGCATTATGGAAAATAACGGGAAAAGGCAACCAGCAAGATATTGACTTCCTCGGGTATAATGGCGACGAATGAATATGGTAGGAATAAGGCGATGCGATAGGGCAAGGACATGTAAGTGCGGGGGTGAAGGTAGACGAAAGCATAGACCCTCCCGAGATCAAGGTTTTCCGGATTACCAGTAGTTGGCGATGGGATGAACGCTAGCAATGCTCATGCTAGGAGATAGAGCTCGGAGACCGATACGTGGGGAACATAGAAAGACCTCGGGTAGGTAATGACGATAACAAGGATGCCATTGAGCCGTGAGTGGGTGCATGTGAACGGTGGTATTTAACGTTTAGTGCGGGCGGGGCAGATAGGAAAGAGAGCATATATGAGAAGAGAGAAGACAAGCTTGTTACAGGAATAGGCAAGGAACGAGATGCTACGATGCAAGCAACAAGATAGGGGGGGGGGGGGG
>LJZU01000296.1:0-14315 GCA_001513805.1 Davidsoniella virescens | reverse complement strand
CCCCCCCCCGGCTTGTCTGCAGCTTTAAGTAGTAACAAGAGATTTGGTAGAGCAAGCGAAGACAATTCCTTCCGGGATATATCACCAAAGTGAAAATCCGGGGAAGAGGATAAGGGTCCGCATTGTATCATGTAGCAAAAACAACGGTGGAAAGATAGGAAAATATACTTACAACCAAGGAAACCGCCACGTGACCAGATACGGCCGAGCGAAGTCGAGAAGCTGTCACCACGATGGGCAGCCATGGTTGTCTTGACAACTTCCAGCGGTTGTCCCAGGGTAGTGACCTCAAAAAGGTTCAGGCCAGCTCCCAGTAAAAGATTCGAGAACTTGACGGGCTTCTTCTCTGGTATAGTGCTGGCGACGGGCTTAGCCGAAGCGGGGGCAGACTGAGCAACCATAGCGACCATGATATATCAAGCGTTCTGATGGAAGGGGCCCTGACCAAGGGAAAAGGGTGCGTCTTCGCGGTAAAGTTGTCAAAAGAGAGTCGGAAGAAGGAAAGAAGAAAGAAGCACGCAGCTTGTTCTTCCTTTAGCTGAAGTCGAGAAAGAGAGAAAGTGGAAGAGAGAAAAATAGTCTCGGATCAGCTTAGGAGGAGGGAGTATTTGAGTATCTGCAAAGATGGTGTGAGAAAAGAATGCCTGTTATAAGCGGTAAGGTAGACTGAATTCTGTGGGTGGGTGGACGACAGCGATAGTAACAACGTAAGCACCGGAAACAAAGAACAGTAAGGAATTATAGGAAGCCAGCCAGGAGCCAAGGTAAATAGTTGTAGACAGTGAGGTGGATGACATAAAACGGACAGAGAAAGTAGCCGAAGCCTCGGAAGAACGATAGCTGGCTTGTTTCGTTTGCCAATCCGGGGTGCGGTCGATGTAAAGAAAAAGAAAAGGGTAAGGCCTAGTCTATCTAGCATGGGATAGGATGAACAAATGTTACGCCTGTGATTTTACGAGCGTGCTGGTTGGACGAGCCGGCAAACAAAGCCAACTAAATGTTAAGTACAACTAAGTAGATACAAGCCAGGCTGGTGGTATCAGCCCCATACTAGCCATGTATGGTAAACGCAAGCACCATCGGGCACTCACTGAAGCACATGTCACGGAGCCTGGGTTGGGGGAATCGCGGTAGTCTTTGGGTTCCAGACTGTGGGGTGAATTCTGCTGCCGTGCGCTTACTAGCCAGGGAAAACACATTCTTGAACAAAGCCAAGCGAGACAGCGATTGGAGAAGATACAGAGCACATGTGATGACAGAGAAAGAGAGAGAGGGGCGATGCTGATCGGTCTCGGCGAGACTTCTGGACGGACATTGACGGGCAGACACCGTGTGCAATTGAATCGTCTTAGGGCGAGTTGACTAACCTGAAGAGCGACTGCTTGAATCGGAGCTTTAGGCTAAGAAGTTGTTGATGGTAGCAGTGGTGGTTCCTTTGTAAAGAACAGGTGTGTGTGGGCAGCACAATAGTCGTTGGCTTTGTAGCAGCTGGTTAAGAGAAAAAGGAAAAGGTCGACAGGTAATCCAACAGCACGAGAAGTGTGATATGATGTTTAGGGAAAGTTTGTTGACGAATCGAAAAGCTAAAGAGAATTGGGCGAATTGAACAACAAGATATCAAATCAGCGGGATCAGATTAAAAGGCGGCAAATTGAGTGCCAGCCAGCAGTTGAAAGGAAATGGGAAGCGGATCGGAAATTGTAGTGGAAAGGTGGATAGCTGCGGAACAAGTCGTAACAAGTTGCAATATGGACAATAAAGCCAGGCCAAGAAGCCAAGCCAAAATCCAAGCCGAACAAAGATCCCAGCAAACCGAGCAACGAGGGAGGGAAAGGCTAAGGGGCTTGAATAATCTGTCCAAATACAAACAAATTGGCGGTTGGATTGGTTGATTGGGGACCAGAATCTGGGGAAAAAATTCAAAGCTTCAAGAATAGGTGTAAACTCGTGTCAATATCGTTCCACTAATGACGCCTTCTATGGCAGCCTGATCCACTAGGCTATCAAGAAATAATAAAAAAAACAAAAGGAAATGGATATGGAAATGGAACAGGAAACAACATAACCTGAGGCATTGAATATCTGAGTGTGGTAGCTGCTGTATCTGAATATGTGCATATATTATGCGCAGTCAAATCTTCAACATTGGGTTGTTGGGAGGGGCTAGTTGGAATTATCACTACTACTACTGCGGCTACTACTACGGTTACTAATACTAACTGCTAGCAACCGTAACCGCAAGTCAGCAATCATATTACGGTCATCTCACAGCAGCCGTTCATGAGCTAGCTAGTAAGCTCATTTGCTTTTCTGTCTTTTTTTCAGACTCATAGTCGTATAAGGTAATTGAATATTAATGCCTAAACAAGAAAAGATATAAAGAAATCCGCCTTTCACCGTATCTGTCTCAAAATAGTAAAGATAAACGCACCATCTTGATATGGCATTGCTGGCTTCTTATTCTCTGTATATGTACGTATAAATATGAATGACCTGGCGATATCACTTCCTTATGATATCTGGTCACTGTAGAGGATGGCCCAATGACATGTCTTTGATATCACATCCAACCCGGGGAAAAGTTTAGATCCAACATCTATTATCCACACTTCGGTTCACCTATTTTGTTTCATTGACATCTTCTTACTGATGCACATGTTTGTTCTGATATTGAAAGACGATGCCTTGTCGTCTTCCAAGAGGAAACAACCCTTCAACCAACACCAGGGGGTTTTCCTTTTGTTTTAATTGTATTTGCCACCAATAAAGCCTGACTAGTTCGGCTACTAACCGCTCTTTGTTTTCTGTTTAGGCCCTTTTTCTTTCCCCCAAGGTTAAGCCGTTGATGATAGCCACGGTGTTTTTACTCTGTAAACTGTCTTACTGATGCAAGACGCTGCCTATTCTGTCAATGTGCGCTTATCCTGTGACTCAAGCTGGAAAAAAACGGAAGAAGAAAGAGGAACATTATCTTTGACCAGAGAGAATGAGAAACCCCGTGATATTTGATTCGTCGTCAGCCATCAACGTGTTCATCCATTCAAAATTCATCAAAATGATTGACCGCTAAACTTTGTCGTTACCTTCGTAGTTTGGGAAAGCGCAACCGCCCCTTTTTCATTATCAAAAGGGCATAACATATCAAGGGATGGAAAAAGAGAAATCACATCTCACAGTTTAGCCTTAAATCAAAAAGTATCACATCACTTCGATCTTCGATCTTGTTCTTTCTTTGTAAACATGACAAATGTCCAGAACTAGACCCCCTTTTTCCCCATATTATCATGTAGTTATACATATGTAGAATCATACTAAGTATAACTAAGCTAATTGTTTCTAGTGTTTTCTTGTTCTTGGAAGCCAGCCGTTCCCCAGTCGCTTTCCAAGCCTAATTGAGCCAACATAAAGTAGATTTGTTATGCACTAGAATCCCCAGTATTATTGTTGAATTGCACTCCTCTCAACAAACCATTTTTCTCAACTGCACCATTTCCGCCTCCTTTGATGAGGATCAGGAAAATCAAAAAAAAAAAAAAAAGAAACCGCTAATGAGGTTACTTGAGTACTTGTTTGTATTCCTGAGCTTACCACTGAATATAAATGACATCGTTTCACTGTTATTAGTGCGAGCTTACTGTACCTTTCTGTCCTGTCATATCTGTCCGAAAGAAATCAAGACCTACTACTCGTGACACTTGAACTTACATAACCTCTTTTCCCCCCGAGGTTCACCATGTATCATTGTATTTGCATCAGGAGTCCCAACCGATCGGACATTTGCTTGGGGTAAAACGGCTTTTCGAATAAATCATGATATTGTGTGTTACCCAAGTTGAACTAGAAATATGTTCATCAAAATATAAACAACTTTTCTCATTCACCCAGGACATCCCAAGTTTGCTCATATTCAGTAAGGGTTAATAATAGCTGACATGACACGACTAGGGTTAATAGAACCATACCCTCAAATTAAGTCTTAGCATCGTGAAATTAAGCGCTTTAGTTATAACCGAACTAATAAGGCCGACCTCGGCAAGCGAAACCGCTTCACTTTCCTCCTCTCAGCCAACAGAATCCATCACTGCTGAACAATAAGACCGGCCAACGTAGCGGAACTCAAAAGAAAGCTATAGAGAAAGATAGTTTCCCGATATATGTGTGTAAGAATTACACATACTTGTGTAGATATATACTTAAGAACAACGCAATATAGATCAGCAAGACCGGTCCGAACGGGGACGAAAGTTCAATTATCACATGCTTGAAGAAAGATAAGCTTCACGATAAGAACATCATGACAATTTAAAGTCACCGACCCGGTGGTATATCTTCCTCCCCAAAATCCTCTCCCCGCAGAATTATCATCTCGCCTTTGCTAGAATATCCATGGAATATAAAAAGTTGAAAATCACCGGAGATAGGCCGTGATCGGCTGCTTTGGAGTACATTTTGATGAGGTAATGGGAATCTTTAAAATTTGACTTTTTTCAACAAATTTTATACAAGTTAAGTTAGTAGTCTAATAATATTATGGATGTATTGTAGATAATTCGATCAAGAACCAACCATTCTTTTCTCCCTTCCTATATCTTGAAGAATTTTCGCGGAAAGCTAGTTAGTTGTCATGTCAAGAAAAATATGTGTATGCATGTAAATATCATATACCTAGACGGACATATGGATTGACGCGCTGGGTTGGTGTAGGCCAATTTTAGTCAATGACGTAGCGAATATCTACCCGGGCCTGTCATCCGAAGCGTATACATGTGATGCTTGATGAACGATGATATGTACATACACATAGTTTTAGATTCAAAGTCTTAGCATATACTATAACGATTGAAACGTGTGTATTGTAGTTATATAGTACATGAGGCATTAAATTCCCTCCATGGTTATGTCCATCATTGCAGTTGCTTGCCGCTCATCCCTCTGATCGAAAGAGACTATGATAGAATGGAAAACATTTTGAAAAACAATGAGAAAGGCAAAAAAGAGAACCACCGACCACTTCCTAGTTACATTACAGAAACAATAAATGCGTAGAGGTAGATCAATGTATTATGTTCGACATCACCATTCCTCCCTCGATGTTGTGCAAAAAGTAGACTAGAAACGTGGGGTTATGATTGTCTCTTGTGGTTCTTATTTTCTCATGACTGAAGCATCAAATACGATAGAAAAACGAAAGAATACAAATGACGAAAGGCTCGAAACGACGAACAAAAGGGAAGTAAAAACCGAGAGAGGATAGAAGAGACAAAAGGAAGGAGAGGGACAGATAACAATCGCTCGAACAAGCCTGGGGACCGCATTCTCTACCGTGGGCGAGATTTTAAAGGCGGAAATGGAGGAATAGTAAGAAAGCCGGAGACTGATGCATGAGTGCGATCCTTTTTTTTGTTGGTGTTGGGCCGGTTGCGTGTTACCCGGAGCTATGGATGTGTGTATTGAAACAGATGATTTTAGTTGAAGGAGGTCGTAAAGGGAGCGCCCGCCGTCGCATTAGAACATCCAGAAATTGTGTACAAGGCGGGCCCCCAAATCGGAGGGGAAGAGAGAATCGGATAAGGAGAAAAAAGGAAACAAGAGTCCGTGATGGATGGCTTCTTTGGGAAGTGGTATCGCAAAAAAAGAGAGAAATATTACGAGAAAGTTGTTGGAAATGACAACAGGATAGATTCAACAAGAAACTTATAGCTTCTTGACAATCTCAGCCCACTTGTCGGTGGAGAAAGACTTGGGACTATGGATACATATAGAGTTAGCTTGATATTCTAGAGATGTTGTTACATGGCTGTATGGTAACTTACCGCTCGATGGGAGCACCGATGGCACGGTCAATGATAAGCTGGGGCAGAACACCGATGGCACGCGACACACCAAACAGAACGGTGTAGTAGTTGGCCTCGGTCAGGCCGTAGTGCTGTAGCAGAACACCGGAGTGGGCATCGACGTTGGGGAAGGGGTTCTTGGTCTTGCCGTGCTCAGTCAGGACACCAGGGGCGATCTTGTAGACCTGGCTGACCAGCTTGAACATAGGGTCCTCAGGCAGGTGCTTCTGGGCAAAGGTGCGCTGAGCAGAGTAACGGGGATCGGTCTTGCGGAGCACAGCGTGACCGTAGCCGGGAACAACGCGACCGGCCTTCAGGGTCGACCACAGGTACTTGGAGATGTTCTCGTCAGACAGATCGTCACCGACGGCCTTCTTCATCTCGGTCAACCACAGGAGAACCTCCTGGTTAGCCAGGCCGTGGAGAGGACCAGCCAGACCGTTCAGACCAGCAGAGAGCGACAGGAAGGGAGAGGACAGGGCCGAACCAACCAGGTGGGTGGTGTGTGCAGAAACGTTACCACCCTCGTGGTCAGTGTGGATGGTCAGGTACAGACGCAGAAGCTCGACAAAGCTGTCGTTGCTGGCAAAACCCAGCTGGTTGGCGAAGTTCCAGGCGTAGTCCTTATCTTGTTGGACCTCGGCAACCTTGCCGCCCTTGAAAACGTTCTGGTAGATGCGGGAAGCGATGGTGGGCAGCTTGGCGATTAGATCCATCGAGTCTTCGTAAGTGTAGCTCCAGTACTCCTTCTTGTGAACACCCTTGGCGTAGGCCTTGGCGAAGGCCGAGTTGTGCTCCAGAGCAGCAACAGCAATGGTAAACTGAGCCATGGGGTGCAGATCGTTGGGGCAGTGGTCGATGAGGTCCTCGACGAACTTGGGGATCTCGGCACGCGAGGCCCAGTCAGCGGACAGGTCACGGACCTGTTGCTCAGAGGGAACCTCACCAGTCAGCAGCAGCCAGAAGAGACCCTCGGGGAGAGGCTCCTTGCCACCGGGAGCCTTAGGAAGAAGCTCTTGGCATTCAGGAATAGTCTTGCCGCGGAAGCGGATACCCTCCTCGGAGTCGAGGACCGAACCTTCCCAGACAAGGCACTTGACACCACGGGCACCGCCGTAAACCTGGTCGAGGGTGACCTCGCCGATGACCTTGTTGCCGTAGTCCCTATGGAGCAGCAAGATATATGGTTAGTAATTGTAAAAAAAATTAAAAATTTGTGTGATGAGTAGCCAGATATAGCGAGAGCTGGTGACGATATGTTGTGTTGGGTCTGATTGGTGTGGGATGAGGTCGAGGACTACTAACTTGCGCAGAGTCTTGATCTGGTCGATCTTTTCGGGAAGAAGCTCAGCGAAGCGCTCTTTGAGGGTCTATAAACAGCCATTGACGACCCTGATTAGCTTTGATAGGACTCTAGATATAAATACGAGCTGTACAGAGTCCATACCTGAGTCTTGACAGAGTAGAAACGGGCAGCGGCGAATGACGAGCTGCGGAAGGCAGAGCCACGGACAGATGTCCGCATAGCAGAAGAGCTCAAGCGAGCGATAGACGCCATGATAATATGAGTGAAAGAGAGGAGATAGACAGAAAGGTAGTAAGTGGGAAGCAAAGCCAATGGCGAAGGTTGAAAGAAGGAAAGAAAAAGAAGAAAGAGAAAGAAGATGTAAAAGACAGGTCAAGTGGATGGCGGGATGGATGGATACAAAAGAGAATTAGAAGGGGGAGAGAGAAGAAGAGAAATGGAGAAGTGTTAAAGACTTAATTGGGAAATAAGCCGTAAGCAAAGCTAAGCAACAAAATAACAAAAAAAAAAAACATGTAGCAGATGGCACAGGATACCCAGTTAGGCAAGTAAAGAAAGGAAGGCAAGTACAGCTATACAAATCGAGAAACAGCAGCGTTTCCAGGAAGGCGCGGCGGGCACTTGGAATGGAGGCCGGACGACAGAAAAGCCTGCGATTGCCTCGTGTAGCCTTTGCTTCCCGTCTTGCCAGGCCTCCTTCCCCCTGTTATCCAACCTACTAGGGGAATTGCCTAACTAGCTTTTGCTTGGTTCTGTTCTGCCACTAAAGTCTACTACTACAAATCACTAGATATGCAGCAACATCGTGTTCCCTTCTTCCATTTTATCCCTCTCCGCCTATCCCAGCCGACAGGCCCTTCTGGGCCAGGAACCGCCTACGGGAATAACATGAGGACGCTGATATCTGGTTCATGCTACTGGACGTTTAGCTTTAGGTGTTTGTTTACGCTGAAGATGATGTGATGATGCTACACATGTAGAAAAATAAAGCAACTACCTTTGCAGATAGCTTAGCTAACCAGCTGGCTGACGCTTGAAATAGCGTTGCTGTGGCCGGCTGGATGCCAGGATCCAGAGTCAGTCTTACAATGCTGCACAGTTTCTCTTTTAAGTCTCACTCACTATTTTCGTCTCTCTTTCTATCTTCATGCTCATCTCACTCATATATACTACTGTTACTATTCTTTATTCTTCCAGGTGGCAGTATTGAAAGGCCGTAGCAACGGCGCTCCACATGGGTGTGTTCCTTCCCTGCCAAAATTTAGATCTATTTCGACGTCACTGTTGAGCAACTGCCCAGAACAGCAGTAAAAAGTGCGGCGTGCTCCCCACTTTCCAATTGATGCCCCAATTAAATCGAAGTTTTTTTTTCCACTTTTTTTTTGTTTAATATTATCATTGATCTTTTTTCTTCTACAGGACACTCCCCACACTATCCTCGTAACGCTGCACAAACCCAGTGCAAAACGCCGCTGGCTACACAGAGCTGGCTCATAAACTGGTCAATACATGTCCTAACCACAGTTAAAATATCGAATAAATGCTCGGGCCCCCATCCGTCTGTCTATTATCCTCTGAAATGCTGTGAAAAGGACAAAAAGCCATCTCCCGAAACGACTCCGGAAGTCTTTCACACCTGAGGCCACAACCACTTAACAACCCGAAGTCCGTTGTCTGGCCGGATATCACCAACTTGACCAGTATTTCTACTATTGCTTTCCTCATTAACGTGGCCTCTTGACACGAGTAGTGGTGACTTGTCAGCCCCGCGAGTGCGCTGGCGAGAACATATTTCTTAGTAGCCTATTGAAGCCCACCTTCACGATGCCTGTGAATGGGGTGACGCCCTGGCATTCCCCCAAGCTCCAGCAACTGGCACTGGCTCTTTTTCAGGAAGAAGCCCGGAGAAGACCCGGCAATCCGTAAAGTTTGAGGGCTACGTCAACCTATCCTAGGCGAGGAATACTCAGCATCTCCAGCTTGCCCCAGTCTAGGTAGCTCCTCCAGGACTAGGATCACCCCGGGGGCCCGCTCTTTAGTTTTATGAGGGGGGCCGTAGGAGAAGAAGAAGAAGGGCTGCAGCATTTTTGGCCATGAGAAGAACAAGAAGAACGATGCCCGTATTTGTCTGGTTTGAGTGTCGGAGGTGGGCGCCCAAGGAAAACAAGGGAAAACTAGAGAAACAGGGAATAGCTGAGTTCTGGATGCGCCCTTGCTTTCCTAGGACCTGTCTGAGGAACATCACAAGGACACTTATTGGCACAGTTAGCGTTACTGTGCTATTAACCAGTCACTTCTGATTCGCTCTTTCCAACTGGACTTTGAAAGACTGTTGAAAAGGGAAGCCAAGAGAGATGAAGCATCGCTCCATGTTGCTTAATTCGTACGCTTCGGGAGTAGAGTGAGTTTATACTCAAATAAGTGGTAGGTCCTTCATAGAAGGAATGTTCGTGGGGATTGGCGTAAGTCCGGATTCAGCTTGTTGTAATAGAAGAGAGCAGATTAAGTTTTTGCTATGATTATTTTGTGTCTGTTTTGGCCTATGGTTGTATCAATATTACTATATTTCACTTCTCTTAGGTAGCGTATAAAGTATACCTAGTTTTATATATGTACATGTCAAAATATACACTGTTGGTCTTATATAGTTTACATATAAACATGTATTCTGCAGGCCTTCGTTTTATGTGCCAAATGCAATAATTCGAGCCTGACTCAAATTCTGCAAGATTCGGGCTTATAAAGCCACGATTATAAATGCAGCGCCACGCGAAAAGTCGGTTGCAACATCGCATTGCAGGAGGTAATATTACAAGCCATAGTCTGTCTGTACATATACATGTATCTGTATATGTAGATCAACAGTTACTCACGAGATTACCCCCTACTTTAATATACCCAAAAATCTATAGTACATATAACGATTGAACAGTCAGTTCAGGCCAGTGCGTCCGTACACCCGTTCACTGGCTGTTCGACACCTTTGCCAAGAAGCGAGTTTGTCCCAACTTTGACCGGAGATGTTGCGTCTTACTTCCTCGGCCGGAGTTTAGTTCCGTAGAACCTGGAGAAAGAACTGAGCCCATGGCCGTTCCTACCGAGCCTAAAATGTTTAAGTGTGATACTACTAGTTGGCAAGCTAGTTGGCGTGCTAGTGACGCTGTGTCCTGTGCTTGTGACAATTGGCGTCATTTCCAGGGTTCTTTGCTTGTTCTCTCCATGCTCAGAAGTTAGTGCCCATATCCCATCTACATATGATATAATGCGGGATGAGAATAGACAAAGAAGGCCAGATGAATGCTTCAGCTATAGTCGTAATCGGGATCTTGATGGCGCATGCAAAATTTTACTGTCGCTTTTCCCGATGTCTCTCTTCTCTCCTCCCCTTTACGTCTCTGCAACCAAGCGTCACTCTTGAGTCCTTCTCTCGCCGGCCTTCAAACAGGTACACAGGTACATATACATTGTATATTTTCACAGTTCTGTGTAGAAACTAGAGACAGTACCTACAAATTTTCTTTGTCTGCGTGCTGTCATCCTGCACTGCAACGGCCCTGGGGCCAATAGGCAAAATGGATAATGCGACACAGAGTTCTGCCAAAGACTTGGCTTCTACGCAAGGTCTGTGCCGTGCGTGCTTTAGTTTCAGTAAGTGCGTGACTAGTAGTATATCAGTAGTAGTATATTTTCTATTTCCCTTTCCCTTTCTGACTTTGTGTGATCCTCATGATATGAGGGCGATGTGACCAAGGGTCTGCTATTACTGCACAATTTGGAGATGGCAGCGCGATTCATGAGCACCAGGGAGACCTTCGTTGGGGGAGGGGGGAACAGACTACGACGTCGCAGTGACTGCTAACTGCACCCTGGAGACGTCTACAAAAGTAGAATTGCGACTCTGACCTCTATTTTCCCCTTCTACATCTGTTTTTCGGGGTTCGGTTCGGCGGAGAGGTACAGCGAAAAAAGCATAATATGCAATATCATACATGGGTAAGGACGCATTGCAAACTGGTATACTGTAATGACAAAGTTGAACAAACTACGCTCCCTACCTACCGGCCGATGAGTTCAACTTGAAGAGCAAGGATCGCGCAGCGTGCTTATGCTGCGAGCTGCATCCTGGAGGGGAACCTGTTCCCGGACATTCTATGCTATGTTATTATATGTATACCACTATGCTGCAGTTGTCGTTGAGATTCAAGATATGGCCATGTGAGGCTCAGACTAGACTGAGCCGCATACCGGACAACGCGGGAATCCCGTCATCAGGGTGATGTGGCAAGTTCCACGTCTTCCGGGCCTGGCAGACAAGCAAGTATATATGTATATAGAACAAAGAAAACAAGAGCAAAATATACCGATATATAAAAACAGAAACAGGATAAGCGATGGCGACAGAAAATCAGCACCTCTATGACCCAATAAGGCCTATAGTTTCTCTAACAAAAATAGCGCCGAGTTCGCCGTGAAAAAGTCAGCTAATGAGGCATATATGGAAAATGTAGAAGGGATTATTGTGTGCGTGTGACCGCTTTCGTCTTCTTTCTTGTCACCAGCTGGTCTGCAAGTGGTATGCCAACAAAGGAAAACAACACGTCTTGAGAAAGAAGGGCTTGGCCGAGGTTATCAAGAACCTCTCATCCTTGTTCAAGTGTAAGGTAGGTAAAATCGGCTTCTGAGTTAATGGCGATTTTGCCAAGACTACTGTTTCGATTCTTGAGATAGACGAAAAGATAATCCTGTGTCCGATTCTATAATCCGTTTGACGTGCCATTAGAGGAGCCTCTGGTCAAGAAAACCTGCATTTCGTGAAGCCAATATATGTGTCGCATGTTTTATCAATCTATTCATCTGTCCATCTTATCGTGCAATGTCACCGTCATTGCTTCAGTTCTTGGTCACGCTTAATTTTCAAGAAACTTGAAGGATTCTTTGGCCGTTTATTGTAGTTCCACAGTTGTCTTACTTTTCCCAGCCTAGCTCCAAAATTTTTCGTCTCTTTTGTGGTTTGTTCCTCTGGAATCCGGGGCTAGGCTTCTGTGCGGTCTGAATCATGAAGCGTAAATCTATTCACCTTCTTTCTATTGGCCACACCACCGCCACATTACAATACCAATTTGCGCCACAGCAATTGGCTCGTCTATTTCTCGGATAAAATATATTGTATGTGTAGGCACGTGCCATCCTGTTTAGATATCAGGCATTGACTTTGGGTAGCTGCGCCGCCCGTATCAGGCCCACTTTTCTCTTGTTTGGCCTTTTTAATCTTGCGCGTTCTGTCATTGGGCCATCCACACGTTTTTCCCTAATCATCATCACAAGAGGACAGAATCAATCATCAGCCTCATCAACAACGGCCATCGACTCTTTGCCTTATATCATCGCACACTAATAGCGGCCATCTCTAGAGTAATCCTATCACTCTTTAGAATTCGACGCTTCGCTTTGGAAAATCGCGATTCACTGTATCATCGACATTTTCTCCTCTTTCATTTTGCACTGCTTGTCACAATCTATCTATCTGCGCCTGTTGAATTTCTCGCGACACACTTGTATTGAATACCGCGTAAAAACTACTCTTTCT
This sequence comes from Davidsoniella virescens, assembly GCA_001513805.1. Classification (NCBI taxonomy): domain Eukaryota; kingdom Fungi; phylum Ascomycota; class Sordariomycetes; order Microascales; family Ceratocystidaceae; genus Davidsoniella; species Davidsoniella virescens. Next base: position 1,588 of record LJZU01000296.1, on the reverse strand, counting down.
TACAATCTAGAAAGTAGACCAAGATCATATCAGGCTTCTTTGCTACAGAGAGATCAGATCGCTAGTCTCTTTTGCCTCACAAGCCTCAGACTTCTGCATCGTAACAGCCTCACGTATCATCCCTTTTTACTATTTCACTCCGTACCATCATCTGCTTCACGCATGCGAAATATCAGCCGCACACTATTCTTTTCTCTTGATCTGTCAATTTCGTGAACTACACACTTCTGTGAGGACGTAAAATCTAGGTCTACGGCTTTCAATCCGTCAAGCTTTTGATTAGCGATTTGCTTTGTCTCTTATTAATAACTCCCTTTTTTCGAGTTGCACTATCACAACGTACTATCTGCAGCTCCCATATAGTAGTCACAGTAGCTACTGTTAATCTTGCCGCATCGCCCGATTGCGCTTGGCTTTTGATTGACCAACATTCGGTTACTTGCCGATCTGCTTTTATTACTCTAGTCAAGTAGACACAGCTGAATTTGCACCTGAACCGCCTTGGAATTCCAAGCGAGCACCATTCACTGGGTTACATCATCTGTTGTGGATTCAGTAGACTTTTTCCTCGCAGCGGTAGACTTACTATCATCCTCCTTGCTGACCAACAGTGCGAGGCTTGACAATCCAATTCGTATCAGTCCTTCGTGCGCTGGTTGAACTGCTGAGCTGCTTCTAGACGCATCTTATATATCGATTAATCGTCCATTTAGCCTCATTCTGACTAAGTAAGCTACTATATCTTCGTTTATTGAGTAAAAAACAGGCATTATACTACATACGCATATGTTTAGTTGTATGCGTACAAGCTGTCCTGGTCTCTGCATGCAACTGCATGTACACATCAATCCAGTATCTAACTGCTACCTTGTAAGAAACAGGCTCTAAAAATTGCACATATCATACACCATGTCTTTAGTATCAACAGAGCTCGAAAGGCATTTCAACTTTCTAATCGGCTCAAAGCCTCCTGGCTCTCAGCGTGGTCAGGTCGAAGCCATCACAACTCTTGCCGAGGCTCACATTGAGGTAAGTCAGCCAGTACACTCACATGTACCTATCAACTCTGCACTTGCTTTGCGTCGCCATAACTAGCTCTGATGGTCAGCACTGACTGACACACGTACTCATCCTTCATGCAGGCCGAATCTGTCATTGTTTCTGCCCTAGTTAGATATCTCAAGCGTGCCCCCACTACTCACAAACTAGGTGCCGTGTACATCTTTGATTCAGTACTTCGTCGCTGGATAGAAAAGGCCAAGGCCCAGGGCCAATCCGATGTTAGTAGTGTCGATGAACATGGTACCTATGCTGCTGGTGTTGCCCGTATCAGAGACGTTATCGAATCTCTCGTACTCGATGTCATCCGCGTATGCCCTCCCGACCAGCGCGACAAGATCAAGCGTCTTGTAACTATATGGGAGCGTTCCGGAGCTCTGCCTGGGCATATGGTGATATCGTTCCAGAAGAGTCTCCAGAAGCCTAGCGAACCTAGTAAGTCTCTGTCCCCGCGTCAAATCATTGCCTTCTGCATATTTAGTTGCCTTTTTAGGCGTGTCCCATGACTATGTTTCCCCCCCCCCCCCCC
>LJZU01000295.1:0-37856 GCA_001513805.1 Davidsoniella virescens | reverse complement strand
CTTGTACGGCAGTCCATCCTGCTCCCGTCCATCCGTTTTCTGTCTTTGATCCGTCTGTGTATAGCCACATATCAGTGGGCGGCCTCGATCGTCGTAGTTGTTGATGTCTTGCAGCAGCTGTTGCCTTGTCTATGCCCGCCAGGACGGCTTCCAGCGGTGGGGTATCTGCTGTCGGTGGGACTGGGTTGAAAGTCCCGTATGCAAAAATAGACCTTCCAAGGCTGCTAAGAATATTCCTGATGTGAGGAGGGGCCTGCCTGACCGCTCCCGACCTTAAGATGATTCCTCTCTAGAGTGGATGTGCTGATGGCTTCTCTTTTCACTGTATAGTCTAGCGAGATCTGAACTGGGGGCGGATTTGCAAGCATGTGAAGAAGCGCCATGGGTGTGGTGCTGTAGACCGGTATTGCTGCTAGTAGTGCTTTTCTCAAGGCTTTGGAGATAGTGTCTACCTTGCCTTTATTGTCATGTTCACCTGTGACCTACCAGGCGGCTGCACAGTAAGTGATGATTGGCACGAAGATAGTTTTTACCACTCTAATGATTTCTTCGACTGGAGCGCCGTGCTTGCACCCTTTTAGGATCTGTAAAGCGGCGACATTCCTCTCCAGCTTTTTGGCTGTTTCCAACATGTGTGGTTTGAAAGCCGGTTTTTTGTCAAATCATACCCCTAACCACCGTAGTGTTTTGTCCTTCTGTGTTGCCTCTATGCCTAAGAGGCCAGTCACTTGTATAGCGGGGTTGTCGTCTTGAGATGGCGGCACTAAAGGGCCCACACACCCAGATAAGAAGCCTCATCAGCCGGCCAGACACTATACAAGGGGGGAAAGTGACTTAGGATGTTTTGGGGTGGTCTTTGTTTCTATTTTCGCTATTCTTTTTCTATGTTTTGTTTTTAAGTTTTCTCCTACTCCTTTTCTTTTGTTATTTGTCTTTGCTGCTAATGGTGGAGGTATGGACCACTAGTTCTTCGGGGCTAGGGGACAGTCTTGTCCCGCACATACAAAGCTATTGAGTTTGTCTCGGAGGACTTTAAATATCTGTCCGGTAGCCAACCCGGCGTCGTATGATCTCTGTGATTTAGGTAGACGTGAAATATAATCAAATCAAATCAATGTGGAAGTATTGGCCACTAATTCTTCGGAGCTAGGGGACGGTGTGCCGTTTCGAACATACAGAAGTTGGCAAGTATGTCTAAGCGAAGGACTTTGTATTTTTGTCCAGTATCCAATCCGTAATCGTATAATTTAGTGATCCAGGTAGTGTTAAACATAGTCAAAAGTCAAGTAATTAGTTAGATCAAATGGTAATGTAAGAATGGCTATACGAGGCCCTTTTCTCTTTCAACAAAAGATGCTGCAGTAAAATACACAAGAAAGAACAACACCACATGAACTCGGCCGTGTGAGATCCCCCGGTTCGACAACCTATGATCTTTCGGACAAGGTAGGTTAGGCTATTCCTGCAACCAAAACATCAGGAAACAAAGCCTAGAATCTCATAGATATACACAGCCTATGACTGACAGAGTACTGATGGCCCCAAATTTGGTCCACTAAAAAGTCATGACAGATACACAAACCTACGTGCCCTAGAGTTCCTCACCAAGTTAATCTGAAGATAATATCGGCCAACTAATTCAGGCCCCGAGTATGTTACTATATTTCTATAGAACGATGGTAGGTAGACTTCAAAGAATGATAGATAGGAATAGGATGAAGTGTCGAACATCATCGTCGTGTTGAGGAAACAATGTTCTTTACATCATAATAGATTAGGGTTACACAATGAGTTTACTACAGTCACAAATATATGTATAAAAAAGAGTTCGTCAAATCAAACAAGAAAGTAAAGCTTTCATTCATGTTTTGTGATGACATGACATAGAAACTAGGAAATAGATCTTACACAGAGATATCAAGTGGATAAATTCTGAAACTAGGATGTTGAAGTTAAGGTATGGAAGAAAATTAGAACAAAAGAAAATTAACTGACTAACTAGTTGAATACGAAAATTAGTTCTAGATTTCAAATTTGGCAAGTTATGAGAGTAATAGCCATTAAAGTCATTGGTAACTATTTAAGTGGGGCAGTCAGTAAGCTCCAGGCAGGCATAGGGGTAGAGAAATGGTCTCTTGGATAATTTTTTTGAAATTTCAGCTTCAATATATTTATTTATAAGTATAATACTTGCAGATCATTATTTTTCTCATGAATTACTGTTGTTCAATGATAGATAATCTGGTTCATTTGGTTAGATATGAAACCATTCTGTAATCAATCTGTTTCCTTAACGCCTGCTAAATGTCAAACCCGTAAAGCCCATAACCCTGATGATGATGATTAGACATAATTGAAGCCGATTATTCCTTGAGCGACATGTTGACCATCTAAAACTAAGGATACTCTGCGACCAATGATACCATCTCCTCCAACGCCAATATCAATTGGCTTGCCAAGAACAATATCGTTGATAGAAAGATCGGTCTGATCAGCGTCTAGATTCACACTGAACTCGTTGAAGCAGCCGCATTCGTCGACTGACTTGTTTAGTTCGCCGGTTTTGCTACAGTGGGCCTTCATGTTAGATCATATGCATTTATAACTAAAGTTCGGATGTTTATACTGTAGAATCACATACTGGATGATGACTTTCATGTCTTGCTCGCTTCTGAAGCTTTGCGACTCGAAACGCAGATGTGTTGCTGTTGACGAGCACGGACTTCCGGGAGTGTGAAAAGTAAGGTCGCAATAAACATTAGGGGATCTGCTGCTAGACGGAACAGGGTAAAGAGCTGCTAGAGCACCACCGCGGGGTCGAGTTGAGTTATCAGGGCCACACATTTTGATTATAGAGATGATAGAAAGAATGGTGAAAATGTGAAAATGTGAAATATACTAGACTTAAAGATCGTAGTTAGGAAGATAGAAGAAGAGTGATGTTGAAGGACGTCTACAATTGTTATCGGAAACCTGTCATCCCTTCTCATTTATATTTCATCGAAGCTACCCTTTTGGCCTCTCGAATGCTCTCTAACCTGCTCATTGAGCTCAATATCGCAGGAATAAACGTCAACTCCTAAAACCTTAAGTTGGGATTGGCTGCATTTGGAAGCATTGAAGCAAGGGCCAGAGCTAGGCATAGATACGCTGATTCTAATTTGAGTAATTTTTGTTAGAACCTTGATGAGCAAGTTTGCGCATGTTGCTAGTAACCCTAGGGTTAACTCATAGCACGCCGACAACCCGGATGGCTCATTTCCTAATACATGACTTGATATGTCTGTAATAACGGCGATTGAGAAGATAATGGAGAAACAAACCCCTCTTTCTATCATGCGGAGAACTTTTGTGTTTGTCAGCAGATGGCTATATATTACACTTCAATATTCGTACATGATCAGCCTCTAAATACTCGTCATGTCTTCTTCTAAGCGAATTATCTCATCAACTGATACATACTACTTCGAAAACTCGTCCAATTGAGTCTAATCATCAAACACAAACATGTCTTCTACTTACAGCCTTCCTCCTCTCCCGTACTCGTATGATGTAAGTCTAGTCTAGATCAAGTCAAGCCACTTTAAACGTAAAGCTAAGACTAACACAATCTGTGCCCGTACTACTAGGCTCTGGAGCCAAATATCTCCGCTCAGATCATGGAGCTTCACCATTCTAAGCATCACCAAACATACGTCACTAACCTGAACAACGCCCTTTCTTCTCTGTCCTCTGCTGTCAGCTCTGCTGACGTCCCGACCCAGGTCAACCTGCAAGCCGCTATCAAGTTCAACGGCGGCGGCCACATCAACCACTCTCTTTTCTGGGAGAACTTGGCACCGACTGGCTCGGCCTCTACTCAAACATCAGTTGCTACGTCGTTAGTCGAAGCTATTGAGAAGAGCTGGGGAAGTGTTGATTCATTCAAGAAAGCCTTCAACGCTGCTCTTCTGGGTATCCAAGGTAGTGGTTGGGGCTGGTTGGTCAAGGATACCACAGGTTCGTTGCGTATCGTAACTACCAAGGATCAGGATCCAATCGTCACTGGCGAAGTACCAGTATTCGGTGTCGATATGTGGGAACATGCGTATTATCTACAGGTATGTCATATAGTCAGGTAACACCACAATGTTGTTTGTGGGGATATTGACTAACACTTCTCTTTACCATAGTACCTAAATGGAAAGGCTGCGTACATCAACAACATTTGGAATGTCATCAACTGGGAGACAGCCGAAAAACGCTTCAAGGGTACAAAGGATGATGCATTCAACGTACTTCTAGCTTCCGTAGCCAAGGCATAGGTTTAGATGATATATTTTTTTTAAGAGATGGCTGGCCCACTTCAACATGTACTAGGATATTAAATGAAACCACAAAGAACTATATTCATCAAAAAGAAGATAGTTTGATGATTGTATTAATTCAGATTCCATATTTGATTTAAAGAATTGTCAACTAGTAAAAAAGGAACTGTTGACAAGAACGAGATTCGAACTCGCGCGGATTGCTCCACTGCGAAGGCTGTCGAAGTATATTTTGATATACCGGATAACCTGAACACAGCGCCTTAGACCGCTCGGCCATCTTGCCTTGGAATATTAAAAATTATGCTTACACCCAATATAATGAAGGGGTTCCCACGTTTTGATTTCGATTCAACCTTCCCTCCTACAACCCTCGAGGGGGGGGTAGCTTTGAGTTCGAGTACCTCCCCCTCCGTCCAAAGATGAATCTTTCCCCTTTGTTGTGGGTTTTCAAGAGCGACTAGCACATATCCCTAATGCTGCTGTCCATTTTCGACATTTGTCGTTCTAGATGCGCCGTGTTGTAAGGCCTTGAGCCCGACTTTTCCCCTCTTGAGGGACGTTCTCACCAGTGACCGACCCTGCACCTTGAGATTGCTGGTCTCCCGAGTTTCATTAAACCTCAGGGATTCACACTCATAATCGGTGAGTAGTCTGTTTTGAAGATTCCGGATGCCCGATCCCGCAGCATGGGAATCTTGTTGCTGTTGCTTCATCCATAGCACCCGACTTGATTATGCCAAATATTTCTTTCTTACAGCCATGATCACTAGCCTCTTAGAGGCTCACTGAATAGTGGGGATGATAGCTCTACTTAAAAGTTTGTTTTGTGGGTCTGTTTTTTGGGGAATGGTTTTGTGGATGCACTTTTTTTTCTTTCTTTTTTTTTCTTTTTGTATTTCTTTTTGCAGCTCATAGTGGAGGTATGGACGACTAATTCTTTGGGGCTAGGGTATAGTTTTGTCTTTAGCAGATGGCTTTAAATATCTGTCCGATAGCCAATCTGGCGTCGTATGATCTCAGTAATTTCGGTAGACGTAAATTATAATCAAATCAAATCAAATATTCTTTATTTTGTTTCATTTTTCAAGTCTTCATTGTTGCAACTTAAAAGTATGCTTAGATAGAAACTAAATGTCCAATATTGGATAAGTTAGTTATAGTTAAGTCAGGTCACACAGGTAAGGGATAATATTCGCTTGTATGAGGTATGCAATGGGGTACTGGCAAAGAACTGTCGAAGATAACTCTATGACAACGAAAGATTGAGGGGAATGTTGTGACTCTCTACTACTTTTTCACATGAGAAGACAACTACAGAACCGTAGTGATAGCTACTCCCTAGCGAAGGCTGTTATGACCTGCTAGGTACACCTCCCTTCGCGGAGAACTCGACTGCAGAGAATACTCCAAAGTCATATGTGGCTAAAATTACTGTCCAGGAGCTGTTAGAAACAACTTATCAGCCGAACAGTTCCGTCTGGATAGTATCATTGCAATGATAATCAGTATAGTTGAACAATGAATCAAATAAATGAACGTGTGAAGTGCAGTAGAAAGCATGTAAATTTGCAAGATTCTGCGTTGACTAAATTCGGTTAATTTCATTGGTCTCTACTAATATGTAGTTAATCGAGGGATCATGAGGCTCTGCAGTGCCGGCTAGCCTTCCGCGCGGAGAGAGGAGCGAAAATAGAAATGGAGCCACAAGATGTGTTGATCTGCAATAATAGAAGCATTGGCGATCGATAATTGATTGTCAATTACTGATGACGTCATTCATTTGGTGTGTGATCTGCCAACATATGCATCGGTAAGTCTTCGGCTTGTTGTTAAACAGGATACTTTCGGCCGATCGGCCTTGGTCTATTACTGCTATTGCTAATATGATTTTGTTGTCGTGGTGGTGACTTATTGATTGATAGGATATTCTGAGACGTGAATGTAGCAATTCTCTTGTGAGAAGTGTCGGTGTGGCCCTATAGAGAAGGTTTGATACACCTAAAATCATGGAATTAGAGTTTAATTTTCCTCTTTGTTATCTTTATTTGGTTTTGAGACAACTGGTAGATGAAACATACCTATTTCCTTTTCTTTCCCTATATTACCTTTGTATTAAGGTTGCTCGAAAGAGAACGATCAGCGGGCGGTCTGGATCAAATAGGGCGGTCAAACTTTGTCTTGAAATTGAGTTGACCGATTAGTTTGTTGTTTCTGTTTTGTACTCGAACTTGGAAATTATGGAAAGTTGTGCAATGTTCTTTGAACACAAAATGGTATCCTTATTGAATAAAACCATAATACCTAGGAAATATTTCGCTGATGTTGGCATAGTTGTCTTTCAATCAATTTTTTCATCTGATTGTAGCCAAGTATCTTGTGCGACATTCCCACCATGGAGCTTCATAGGTAGTACAGTCACGGTTATCATAGGCAACTACTATACTTGTACAGCCTCCTTGCTTCTCAGGGTAGTTTCCTCTAGACGAATGGCTATCGATGTCAACTGCCAGCAGCTGCCATTAATGATCGATCGACAATCAACAACATACCAGCTAGCCTACCATGGTATCATGACGATTACTAGGTCTACTTATAAATAAACAAACTAGCCGATATCGATATATCGCCAATGAACCAAGACGTCGTCACGTTATTCCACTGAAATCAGCAGTCTAGTATATGAAGGTATGCAACTTACCCTAGAATGTAACTCCTGAGTCTCATACCAAGCTGTGAACTCATTTATAATCAACCTTTGTCTGATTGGATCTATTATTGGCCTAGATAATCAGGCCCTTGACAGTATGCCGATGAGAACCTCAGCTAACGCCGTGTCATGATCTCATCAATTCAACGTTATCTGCATTGTATTCTATAGGCTTGTTGGTACGTGAGGATTCTCCACACACCGTTTGGGTCCCTAGGTGATAGTCTAGAGACTATTGAGCCCCCTCCTCAGCCGCTATTACCGGAATGACTGTAAGCTGGTGAGATTCTGTTAGTAAAACTTGGGATGAAAGAAAGTGTTGAGGCCTTCCACCCCTCTCTCTCTACTTCTATACCCGTTTCTGTACCGGTAGTTGACGCCTAATTGCGGCCCAACGGCCTGTTATTGGGGTTATTGGCATGCTCTGGAATAGGCTGCATAATACCTCGACACGTAATTTTCAGGATGTGGCTTGCAGAACGTATTGGAAGAAGCAGATAGGACGGTGTAGTGAAGGGGCTAATTTTCTCAGCCTCCTTCCTCGTGTCTTCGCTTCTTGCTTACATATGCAAGAAGAAGTAGACTTTAAAAACTCGAACACAATCTACCATTTGTACATATACTAACACGTCATAACAGCTGTTTTCTGAGTAAAATCTCATAGCCCGACAAAATGAAAACATGTGACCATCTGGATATTGGCTAGGTATTGCCAGACTAGAATTGTCTCCCGGGATACTGTGTAAAGCAGACCGCTCTGTTTCGGTGCGTGCATGGAATAGTAACAAAGATGTTTCGATAATAAGGCGCTGGGAGAGCCAATATACTGTCTATCATACATGGCGATCCATGGGTATCGACGGCGGAAGACGGCTTTTAAAACGGCTTTATTGCCCTCGTTTCGAGCTGCATCGACTCGGTCGGCCTTTTGTTTGAACCGACCAACCAGCTTCTGCATTGTGGAATATCTGTATATACACAGACATCAGAATCACGCTGCCTATCTGCTGTGGGCGTGGCTATGAGTGGTGCCCGTGTGATGAGGAGAAACCTGGTATTGGGCTATATAGTAAGTATTGGACTATAGACAATCGGTTCTCTACTACGCTTGACAATCTCACCCTCATCTTACTGCTTCTCGTTTCTTCCTTTTGCTGAGTCCCACGAAAGCAGTTTCGACTATCTTTTGCTATTCTTTGCTATGGTAAAGTGTAAATTCATGCCGTCAACCTAAGCGGTAGGAGAGATCAAGGTAGCCGTGCTATCTGGGTAGGCTGAGAGATAAATGGAGAAAATGATGGGTCATGGTGATGACGGAATATGAAAGTATCATTCCATGTCTATCTTCGGCCTTCTCTAGAACGAAACCGCTTCCAGGCTGGCCAGCTCAACAAAGCACTAAATCCACTCTAAGCAAAGCGCTATAATGATCTATGAAGCAGAAATGCCTGGGTGTGCGTACAATATGGAGAAAGGCCTCATTATATTTATTGGTAGGTGTGTCTGTGTGTCTCTTTGTTCACACAGTTGCCAGCTGGCGCTCTAAACAGTTACAATGCAGCATGCAATATCCTGTTCTCGCTGCTCCCTTTTTTGGCCAGAAGGTGGGAAAGAAAGTACACACAGTAGCATGAATTAGAACATCAGACGGAGAGAAAGGGAAAGAGAGACAATGGAAGAAACGAGACCAGAGGTGAACTGTTCCGATATCTAATAGCCTGTCCGGCTTTCTAGTGCACGTATGGTTTCCTATCGACCCGCATACAGATACATACATCTATAACCACTATGTCTGTTTGTTCTGTTATGATCACACACACGCCTCCACGCCCCCCATGTCGTGTCGGCCCCGTTACCCCAACTTTTGAAGGGCTAGTATTGATGTTCACCCTGACTACTGCGTGCTTTGTGCTTTCCACCATGTCAGAAAGACGGCTACCCCAACTTCCGTCTGTTCACACATACACATACACACCCCATCATTATTTTATCCTCTTTATACCTATCTCTGCCCCCCCCCCCTTCCTCTCCCTCTCTCTCTCTCACTATCCCTTTGCTGTCCTCATCCCTCTTCCTCTCATTCTTTGACAAGGTTAGTTGGTTCGTCAGATTGCGCTGATCTTTTTGGTCGTTGTGGGTTCTGACTGAGGTGGCAGCTGCTGAGTGGATGGAGCAAGGAAGAATTTTCATCGCTATGTAGAAAAAAGACTGAGAAGGGGTGTGTTGGCGATATTGATGTCGTAGTCTGTGTTCGGATACATTTTGCGCCTATGGAGACGATGCTTTGACAGAGGCCAAGGCGTGTAGGTTAGCACTCTGTCTAGCAATGATACTAGTCGTAGTGTGGCTAGAACTTAAAACTATTCAGCATTGGAGATACTCTTGCGGTGCGGCGCCGTTTTCTATGCAGATGCACTACAGCCCAAATGCATATCTACATCAATGTAAACGTAGCCGTACATATAATGGCATATTAATTGTACATACATCGAAGCCAAGGTCTCGATTAGCTACCACTAGCTGCCGGGCTTTAGAGTGAAGTCAGATAATAACCGATAGCTTCCTCCTTTCAAGAATTATAGAGTCTCTATAGTGACAAAGCCCGGTCGAACATCGCAAATGGTCGGCCACTTAAGTCTTGTTAAGAGGGAACTATATATATCGTAAGCTTTTGTATTTTTGTGGAATGCACTCTAGCATAGAATCAAAGGACATCTATACAGCACAGCCCAAGTTAGATAATGGCAGAAATGGAAAAAGAAAAGCAAAGGACCTTTTTTTCCCCGGTTTAGGTTGGTTGGGCGTTTGTGCATTGTTTCATTGTAGGATCAACATTCATAGTTGCATGCCGAAACGACTCAAGACCAGACCAAATTAAGAACTAAGCCTCAAGTAGGACATCCTTCGTTTGACGTGGTCCTTGACCAGTCTATCTCAATGATACTTCTTTTGCTTTCTAATCAATGTGTTGTCATATATAACTACCATTGATGGGCTGCCAAGCAGGCTACTATAGTGCCATCATTGCTACAATTCTTCTAGCTCTATAGAACTTACGCCCTATATCAATAGCCGTTTTAAGAGGAAACAATAGAGTCCCACTCACTCTATTAGTAAACTACAAACTACGATGACGCCCAATGAAACATGACCAAAATTGGATTGTCACTAAGAAACGAAACAAGATCATTGACATGTGCTCAGCAACATACTACTCTATGAAGTTATTCTAAGCCAACTAGAATCACTTGTTCCCAGAAACATCGAGCTGCAGCCTCAGAGTTTCATCGGCCTGGAGAGCAAAAACGTAGAGGGAAGATAATCAGCACAAATTAAATAGATATGAATACATAGTGCAACATAAGAAGCCCAGCGGATTGGCACAAAAATGGGGTTCAGGCTTCTCTATGCATTTTTGCTGGTTTATTCTCTGTCATATCTTTTGATACACTCCACAAATATAGTCGCACGCATATCTATGTCGTATTAGCGTAGATGCTGTCAAAGGATAAACAAATATAGAAAATACTCAAGTAAAATAGAAGCTTTAGTCGAAGACTTTATACGTGCTGGAATACCTAGCTAGCGTCGTATCGAAATACCTAACTTCGGAATTGGCCTGCAAGAAAAAAAGAAGAGAGGAAGAATATTTTTTAATTTTCGAACCAGTATAGGAAAGATAAAGATGCAAGAATTCCTCCTCTTAGCGTTGCATATTGAAGATTCCTAGGTTTGAATGTTCTACATATATACATAATATATATCAGCCGGTAGACACATGATTGTAAGCATGAAGATAAACGTAGTATTTCCGATGATGATCATATGCTAAGAAAAGATCTCTTTTCATGTGCAGCATTCAAAGTTGCATTCAAACCTAACTGTACACTAGTATAAACTAACAAACTACGCATCTACATACATACTAAATTCTGAGTTGTATATAACATCAGGCCGGGGGTATATAAGTCACAATCTTATATACTCGTCTACCTTCTCTTCTTACTCATCATAGTGATATATAAATGTAAAATACGTTTAGGTACGTAGGTAGCAGTCATAATTGATTCAAATATGGGGTACATCGATATATAGCACAGCGGCCTACCTGAATTGCACATTTATGCATCCTATTACAGTTATAATAGCCGAAATCCTCCCTTATATCATAGCACAAAGGCCATTGTACATTCCAGAACGAGAAGCACACATATATCGTCACTGACAAAGGTGAAAAAAAAAGTGACTAGATGAAGATATATCATGTATTCGATATTGAAAATATATATTTACGGTTGAGCAAATCAAGTATACCATGAAATAAAATAAGCAAAAATCAGTAATATTGCATTCATAGCATAGCAATACAGTCTACGTTCTCTTTTCAAACGTATTGTTCCTCCCTCCCTCCAATAAAACCACATATCACCAATAGTAACAAAACTATAACGAAATCAAGAACGAACAATAAAACATAAAACAGTAAAAAGAGTTAAGCGGCCATTGGAAGAGAGTAAAACAATGTGAAAGATTGTAAGTTGATGAGGAAAAAAAATAACTAATCACAGAACCAAAAACAAACTATATCGAAACATTGAACATAAACAAAAACCGGAGTTGAACCTTAAAAGCAACGCTGAAAAGCAAACTTTTTAAACACAAAATATCGCAGGAAATATGACATCAAAAAAAGACAAGAAAAAAACCAGATAACTTGCAATGAACCCATGAAATAGACTATGTTAATCCAGTATAAGGAAAACAATTCAAAACAGAAATATAGCACATATGCCCTTGTGAACGATGAAACAAAAAGAATAAGTAGGAAATAAAAATGCCATACAGTTTAAGTGGCAGAAGAGGAGTGTTTTTTATTTGCTAGTGGTACTCCTCGACCACTAATTGGAAAGATAAGGGAGTGCGAGGGGGGGGGCGATCCTCTAAGTAGCCTGAAAAAAATGTATAATGGAATATTTGTATCGTACAACTCGACAAGAGAACGGTATTCCCTTTGGTGTGAGGTTTTCCTTGTCTGGATCTACCAGACATGTATGTGTGTAAAAGGGGAGAAAGAAGAGTTGTATCATGGAAAAACAAAGAGATAAACGAAAAATAAAATAATGCCTCTGCGTGCATCACCAAGCCACTAATGATTTGCTATGCCATGAATAGACAAAGGTGTGACTCTAACGCACATTACGTGCAATGAAAAAAAAAATGAAAAAAAGAAAAAAAGATAGTAGAGATAAACGAGTGCCCAGTTTCGGTAAGAACCATAGCTGATAGATAGAAGAAAAAACAGCTTCCCGTTACTCGAAGTGAGACGAAAGGGAGATCATATAGAATGAAACAAGAATGATGGAATAGAACAAGGTATGCATGCACCGGCCCTACCTAGACTGATACTAGGATATATCCGAGGACCGGTGTTTAGTTTTGCAAAAGGCTAAGCAAGATTGTAGCAGAAGACCAAGGGTAGTAGTATGTGTGTAAGTCGGGGTAGAGGGGTGTAATAAAAGAAAATAATTATCAAAAGACAATGAGCAGAGAGACCAATAAAGGTTTCCGCCGAGAAGAGAAGCGAAGAAAAGAAAAAAGATGTTTTGTTGGTTTGTTGTTGAAATATGGTATACTTTCTTTAGCCGGAAATGGCGGGGGCATGCTTCTCAAAGGGGAGATGCTCATGCATAGTAGGAGTGGTAAAATCGAACTCCTTGAGCGATTTGCCGGACATCGACGGGATGCCGGTGGGAATGACAGTAGGCGGCGACAAGGGCGAGCTTGGTGAGGCAGACGTAATAGTAGGCGATGATCCATTGCTAGAGCTGGGCGTCGAGGGAGTCACAGAGCCATCGGTTGGTACAAAGCCAAACTCCGCCATCTGCTGCTGAGCAAGACGACTGGGGGGGAAGCCCAACATGGCTTGCTGGCAACGCATAGCGGCCTGCTGTAGAGGCATCATGTGATGGTTCTGAGCGGGGCCTGCATGCTGAACGTGGTGCTGGTACTGGTGCTGTTGCTGTTGCTGCTTGGAGTAGCCGCCAATGGTTTGGGTAGACTGCTGCTTGGGCTGTACCGAGGCATAGCGGGCAACTACTGCTGCTGCAGAAGGGGGCTGCTGATGCTGTTGGGGCTGCTGTGGCTTTTGATCAAGACTGGGGCCTGCGGGCTTCGAACCGAACTGCGAGTCCGAACAAATGTTAGTACTTTTTCAAGGTACCGACTCAGTGCTGGAATGATACAGACACCTCTGTATTATCAAAGAGGTTCTGTAAAGAAATTATAGAGGTACTTACGAAGCAGTATTTGTTGACGATCTCCTCGTATGAGGCCTCTGCCAGCGAGGAGCGGGGGGCTCCTCCGGTTCCGGGAATTCCAGAACCTCCAATAGAGGCCACTGCAGGCGTGTCAGGCTTCACCGGCTGTCTCTTCATCTGAGCCTTGGTCCTAATCTTGTGAGGGTTGAGCTCCATGCGGGCAGCAGAAAGCGAAGCACCAAAGTCGTAGCGGTTGGAGAATGCCAGGCTGTTACCAGAAGTGTTGGCCTGGTTATCCGGTGATGGCTGGCGTTGCTTCAGGCGGATGCTGATGGGCTCATCATCGAGGAAGCGGTTCATGGGGTTGGTCAAGGCCGTAGCAGCAGCGGGGCCCTTGCCAGTGATAGGACCGCTAGCAATAGTAGCAGACTTAGTAGCAGTCTTCTCATTAGCGTTGCCTTCCTGGCCAAGACCAGCAGGCATCGACTTGGAACGGGCGTGGGAGCGAGGGGGTGCGGTTCGAGAAGGAGGAGCACCGGGCAGGTTAGGGGCGCGCCGAGAGCTCCGAGGCAGAGTGTTGGCCTGCTGCTGTTGCTGTGGCTGGTGCAACTTCTGCTGTTGGGCCTGGATAGGCTTCGACTTGGCTCCAGTGTAGCCACCCTTGCCATTCTGCTTCTGGTACTTCTTGCGGAAGTCAACCTGGAAGTTGAGGTGGGTGTTGTTATCCCAGTACTCGGCAGTTCCAACGTTGTAGCGCATGCACAGGTACATGGTCTTGTTCTCCAAATCCGCCGTGTCCGAAAGACGAATAGCAAAGTTGAAACGGTCAGAGCCAGCAGGGTGCAATGAAGGCTCCAGAGTGCTCGAGTAGTCAGCGACCACCTCAGAAGTGGTCTTCCAGTAATCGAAAGTGAAGCGGCAGACCACCAACTTCTGGAAAGCCAAGTTAGCCACAACCACGGAGCCAACCAATGACTTCTGATCATTCGAGAGCCAGACCTTTTCCAAGCAGATGGGCTGGGCCTGGCGGTATGATGAAGGTGCGGGGAAGTTCTTGGTAAACATCTCCCACGAGAAAGGAGGCTCGCCTGCGGGGCTACGGTCGTAAAAAGGATACTCATTCTCGCTCTCATATGTCTCAACTGGCGAAGAGCCCGCGCTCACGGCAGCTGGGCGGTCACAGTGAAGGAAATGGCGAACGTGCTCAAGTTGAGAATCAAAGTGTACGGCTTTGGAGAAGGTCGGGGTTCCAGGAGCCGAGTTGGCACGGCGTGATCTGGAAGACGCACGCAGAGCCGGACGCACCAGCTCTCCTGACTTCTTGCGCACCATCTTAGGCTTGTATCTCTCAGAATCGGTCTCGTCATCGTCAATAGCGTTTTCAGAGGTGCGCGGAGTGCAGCTACCCAGGCTGATATCGGAGTTCACGCGCTTGGGCGAGAGCACGAAGCTTGCTGAGCAGATGTCCGACTCCTTTGGTGGCGGGTTGGCAGCAAGGATGTGCGGCGAGACTTCCATCTGGGTCGGGCGGATAGAGTTCTTGAGGTTCTTGAGACTCAAGCGGTCCCGGCCGCGGATTTCCAAGCCATCCTCATCGCTATCCGAGGCAGACTCCGGCGGTGATAGCACGGCGCCAGATGGAATAGAGCGAGAGGTGATGGGCACAGGTGAAGGACGCACGCATAGAGGGGTCTGGAGGAGGTTGATGTTCAGTGGGCCGTAGATGGGAGGAGGTGGCGCGGTAATGGTCAAAGTGGCAGTGGCCATGGTTGGTGATGATGGTGGTTGTTGTTGCTGGTCAGTTACTGAGATGGAGCAGGATGACGACTCTGAACCATTGCTGTCCCTAGAGATCTGAGTAGAAGAAGAAAAGGAGGCAGAAGCAGAAGAGTCATCGACAGCGGACGAGGAAGAGGAAGTAGTCAAAGAAGAAGGGAGGTCTGATGCCGGGGCAGAGGGGGATCTTCTATGCTTTCTCCAGTAAGAGGCAGAGCGGGGCAAGCTCGATGACGAAGAGCTGTAGGAAGAGCGCCGGCTCGCCACAGGGGATGCGGCAGGGGAGTGTGAGGGTGGCGTGTAAGGCATCGTGAGAGGTGGACAGAAAGAAGCCTATTGTCCGAAAGACGAGCAACGAGCAACGATCAACGAAGCTTTAGGTTCGAGTGGATGATAAGGAAAAAAAGAGGGAGAGAAGAGAAGGAGACAAAAGAGGTCCAAAAGATAAAGACGGGAACTGCAGCACAACAAAGAAGGAAATACGGCAAAGGGACGAGATCGTGGAGAAGAATGAGGGGAAAAGCAAGCGCTTTGTCTCGTTCTCGATTCCAAGGGCGTTAGTTGGGTGGTGGTGGTGGTTGGCGAGAGTGAAGATTGAGAGTCTCGAGGTCAGGCAGGCAGAAAGCGAGCGAGAAAGCGGCTGCAATGCGCAAAGATGGAGACGTCGGAGGGCGCTGGATTCTGGATGCTGGCTGCTAGGGGACCCCGGGGTGCAAAGATTAATATAAAAAAAAAACTATGGCGAAGAGCTTCGAGAAGGAACGGCCAGTATATGGGCCTTGAAACTGGTAAGACTTGGTCCAAGATGGGGCCTGGACGCAGCCGAAGAGCAGGGTGACGTGTTAGTTGGCTCGGTTCATGAACAATCGTATATGATAGATGCAGGGCGTTCCAATATGCAATATGCAATATGCGAGGCAGTGAGAAGAGAAGCAGAGAGACGAAGGTGCGGCTGCGAGAAGCCTGATGCAGCAATCCGGAGACTTGGTTGGCTGATGGCTTTTGGTGAGAGCAGCTATGGAAACCGCACGAATGAATGCCCAAGCAGATCCAATAATGTATGATTTGTATGTACGAACACGAGGTTGGTGATGATAAAGATGGTTATGGATGATAGTTTAGGAAGCAGTGCATAGAGAGAGAAAGAGAGAGTATGGCTGTCTGCCAGTGGTACAAATTATGCTAGATATGCATATATTGTACAATGGCATGGCATCACGATACTCCGAAACGCCGGAAAAGCACGACCAAAGGCACTACTGAGTATCCAATTGCGAACCCGACAGCCATCGAGGCTGTGATGTGTTGTTTGGGTTGCCGTATGACGAAGAAAAACAATGACGACAACGATGATGATGATGATTATGATGATAATTATGCTTATGGCAAGAACGTATAGATATCTTACCTAATCAAAGTATTTACAGAAAGAGCAGCTTCGGAGTGAGTGCAGTAACTGCCGTGTTCGTGATATGATGTCGTAGTCGTTAGGTGCAAATGCAAATGCACGCACAATCGGGTAGGAGCCGTCAGGCCGTCTTGCGTCTAGACGATATTTGCTTTCCTTGCAAAGCAGCAAATGGAGGAAGTTGCGTCGGTGCCTTTCTCTTCTGAGAATCCAAACAGGCAGTGACAGTTCTTGCTGTACCGGGTCGGTTTGGTTTGGGCAACTACGAGAGACGGAAAACGAAAAGAGCCTGGGCAATATTCCAGCAAACCGGGCTGTTTTGTTCTGAGGATCTCGCTGCTCGGCGGGAGAGAGGAAGGAGGAGGAAGAGTTGATGATAGAAACAGAGAAGAAGAATGAAAAAGAAGGAAAAAAAAAAAACTGAAAAGGCGAGAGGAAAATAAAAGAAGAGTAAAAAACGACTAAGCCGGGGGTGTTTATGGAACGGTCTGTTGGGAAAGGACAGAGCCTTGGTGGTTGTTCCTTCCGTGCTGGCGGGCGATTTAATCGAAAAAAAGCTGAATTAAAGAGAGAAGGAGAAAAAAAAAATCAAAAAAAGATATAAAATGGTAGATCCGTGCGATGAGGAAACAAAAAAGGTAACTGCCAAGCCTAGTGAGGAGCCTCCTTAAAATCGACTGATACTCGTTTTTGCCCGTAACGACGTGTTTACCAAATTGATATGAGATGGACTTGGCTGAGATATGATGAAATAGCCCGTTTCGATAATTTAAAGTCTTCAATATAACTGAAGGACAACCTCAAATACTACGAATGACTTGATATTCTTAGTCTCTTTTTTCTCCCAACTAAAAAGTTTTCCTGGGTGGTGATTAAAGTGTGGAAGGACAAAGATAACAAGGAGTGAAGACGAAAACGGTCTGGCACGAAGAACGAAGCAAAAAAAAAAAAAAGATACAAGGGCTGCTATTATGGCTCTGGTACAGACAAAGAAGAGGCGTTTCTCGTTTTGACGATCGCAAGGGATGATGATACAGTTTAGTTTGAACTTTGAAGGTCTGCGAGGTCTGCGGAATATCCCAAGAATGCGGTGATCCGAGGTCTAGGGTTTCCAACGCAGAATTCAGAGCGAGAATGAGAAAACAATAGGACGAGCGAGACAGCACGCGATAAATGGTATTCTAGAGTCGGCCAATAATAGAGACAGGTATACAGAGGGTCTATGTTTCTTTTTTGGTCCTTTTTTGGATGGTTCTTTTATCAATCGTAAGAAAGATGGTCAAAAGCGAGCTGGAATTCTCAAATAAGAGATCCCACAAACGATATATGACGGGGCTTAGTGAGTGGTCGAGTATGTATTCGAGTTGTGGATGATGTTTTTCTATTCGATCGAGGCGATCCGGTTTTCACTGCTACTCTCTGTTTTCTATCGAAAGGATGGAGTGTTTGTCGATGAGCAAGAGAATGCTACTTCTATCAACTTAGCAGAAGGGCCGATGGAAACAAAATAAAAATAAGGAGGAATCTAAAATGATAGAGAGCAAGCAGAAGAAGAGAAGAAGTGGGTGCAAGATAGGCCGGCGCGTAGACAGACTACTTTCAAGCTTCTTATACTACACAATACAGTATGCAAGTACAAAGTACACACACAACGTGCAGATAAGACGATGCAGGTGTCGTCACTATTCAACGGCTGTTGTAGAACTGGTCGGCTGAGAGAGGCTGTGGCAGCGTATCTGCGTGTTGTGTTGCGTCCTGTCCCGAGTTCCTCTTTGACAGTGGAGGCGAAGAATAAATACAGGCCTATTCTGTATATCTTGGTGCAATTCTCTTCTTGCAGGTACAAGTAGTGGATGTTTTATGTTGCCGTCCTTGCTGCTAATGTGGCAAGGGGTGTGAGGGAGTGTTGCTGTGTATCTGTACAGTGAATAGAATAAGATGCTCAGGGTGGATTCTGGGCTATTCGTTCGTAGTTAGCCAGTATGCACTTACGGAACCTCGTTTAACAAGTACACAGAGCTTATGGTTGAATCTGGCGGAAAATCGAAGCCAGGATGGATTCAGACAAAGAGCAAGATGGAATAAAGAGACGACAAGAGGCGGACATACGGTTTATAAGGCGAGGATCGACTGATTTGAAAATATCATAGATTATATTAGAAGATGCTATGCCAGGACAGCGCCACTGCGTAAACAGAATGATGCGTAAGAGATATGGTTAATCTTGAGAGCATATCACACTGCTGTGGCTGGAGGGCTAGACGACATACTTGTATTGCCACGGTGATAGTCACGATATCGAAGTTGCGGATGCATCTTTAGCTATTTTGCATCACAATCTCAATGAACCGTTGCCCTCTTTCCCCGTTCTCAGTCTATCTTTCTTTCCCTCCGATATCTGTATCTGAGACTAGACTGTCGAGCTTCTTTCAAGCGAGCAAGAAAAACATATATCTCCAAATATGCGCAATATATCCTCCCCCTCTCACGCAGGCGTGACAAGAGTTCGGGTTATGTGAAGCTTCTGGCTCTTGTTTCTTGTTTTTGCCTAGCCTTCTGAATCCAGCCCAATCGGGGGGGTCTCCTCCCCTGCGGCGAAGTGGCCGGGCCAATGTACCTTACAACTACTTAGTAGCGTGTTCTAATGTAATACTCAACTTCAAAAAAAAAAAAAAAAAGTTCAACCCCAGACTGGTCCATCCATAAATTGCTGAATAGATCGATTCCGCAGTGAGAACGGCAGGGGTGGAACAGATCAAGCCACAGACGATAAATTCCGCTCATCTTTTTCGTACTATAGTTGCTAGGGAGGGGCTATTTTATTTATTTATTTGTGGGCTATATATCGGTGAGCCATCCGATCAAAAACGATTAAATATTTACTACTACCTGTAGATACTGGTTTGAATCTTATATAACTACCTATTTACAATGCTGATTATTACTAGACAGCACCACTCCATATATCTGAGGAGCTGGCCAGTCAAACCATCTTACCACTGTTCAGTTCAAATAGGTACAGCTACCAAATATACGACTACAAACCCTCTACCAAGTAGGGGCGTGTGCATCTATATTTTCTTGAAAGTTGGACTTCATCCAGTTCCCAATTCAGCACCTCATATGTGTTTTCTCACTTTGATGGGTACATTATGAGGCTAGACTTGATGGTGGTGGTGACCCGATTTAGTCACAGGGCAAATATTCAGTATGTAGGAACTCTTTTTCGCGCTCTTTATTCCCAGATATCCTGGTCTAGAACTTAATATGGCGTTAAATGAGTGCGTCAAGCGACTAATGTGATTTCTGCTGTCTTGATAACAAAGAACAAATGCGGAGCAAACTGATAAGAGCCCGCCCCTCCTCTTCTTGACCTCCAAAATATTAAAAGCATGTGTAGTATCGATGCACATGTGTATTCATATATATACCGAAATATATATATATGCGTAGATATGTACATACACACATAGGTGTATATATTTGTTTCAGTTTTCATGCTGTTTATACTAATATGTATATGTACATACATAGGTGCTATATGTCATACTAACCTACGTATCTACTGCTCGTCTATTTTTCCATAATCCGGGGCCTACAGACTTTCATGGGGAAGTGGGCCATGCATTGGGAATAAAATAAGATAATTGTTCATCTAGAATTTACAAATGCAACATTCTCCCTCCATCCTCTTCCTACTTGTTTTGATCATCAGTTTTTGCTACTAGTGTGTAGTCCGTCTCGACTCCTAGACTAGTCACAAGTAAATTCATCACAACCGTCTGACTAAATTAGTACAGAACAGAGGGCACAAACTGCCTAGTAGTGTTAGCGTTGCTACATAGAATAAAGATGCCGCTTCCAGGCTTTCCGTTACTAGAATTCTCGCAAGCTTGGTGGGGGGAATGGCACTATGAGATCTAAGCTAAAACCATCATTGACCTCCTTGGTGTGTGGGACCCTTTAGTGTTGTTCATCTTTATTTCTTGTTGCTACGCCTTGATCGTTCTGGCGATCTTTGTACTCGCTTATACGTTGGAAACGAACATAAAAGATCATCTCCTAGCTTGATCTAGTTGGATATGTAGCCTAGATCTTTTTTTTTTTCTCTTTTCCCTGCTACACGAGCAGGCAGTATATCATCGGTTCAATTGCTTTTCTCGAGCCTTTTTGTTCTATTTGATATCTAAAATCCCCGTTAAAGGAGATGGCCAACGGCTTGTCAATTTTTTCGTCAAAAAATGTCTTATATTCGAGGAATAACTAGTCAGTTAATATAATATGTATTTTTGTTATTCAAAATCCGGCCCCCCGGATTCCGTCGTTCAGGATCATGAAAATCGATTGTAAACTTACAGGTAGTTCTACATAATGATATACGTATACTCTCTTAGTCATCTCCGAGAAGAGAGAAGAACATATTTTCTACAACATTGCTTACATAGATATATTGTGCGCAAAACCTGAAAGTCGCCAGATATGATATGCACCAGTCATATCTTCTTTGGGGCAGCGACAAAGCCAAGAAAAGCGCTAGTATGTTTTGTAACTGGGAGGAAATAAGGGAGATCCAAGCTCTATTCTTTTTTCTCTCGGTTTCCTTTCGGTGCGCTCGTGTCTGCTTTGAGCATTTATCTTCTCGGTGACCAAAGCCAAGCAAGAAAATTTTGATATTTGCTAATAGAAGCTTCTTGGATTCCTAGGTCCTTGCATAGAAAAAGGAAGCCCATAATCAAACTTGGCCTTTTTTTATGGAAACCATGACATAGCTTTGTGCCACTGCATCTATACAGTTTTTATTTCTTGTATTTGATATCAAGATGTCGGCTATGCTAACATCATATATTATGTATGATACAGTCATGTACGCCTTGAAACCCAAAACTCCAATGCTTCTCGCCACCTAGAATATTACGAGCGGCTGGCCGTTTATATACAGCACTCGGCTATCAGTACACGTTCGTATATCATACACCTATGGACAGAAATTTAAAACAAGGTGGCACCGGCGCCAGCTTATGCAGCATTGTCAAGGCGGCGCCTCAAGACCATTTTCACTTTGGCGATATGCAATTCAGCAGTCATATAAACAAAACGCAGCGTCTCTCATGACGGAAATCAGCAATATATCCCATGATCTTCGAGCCATGTATTGTATTTTATATGCACGTCTCAGCCCATCGGACGCTGGTCGTTGTCGTCTCGTCTCCTTCTTGCCTAAGCTAGCCTAGTCTATATCTCCTCCTATCCGTACACTTTTGTTCAAGAAACGTCGTTTTGTTTGATATTTTGGACAAGTTGCAGCATCCCACGTAAGAACATATCTGGAAACACTTTTCTTTTCATGTGTTCGTGGCCTCTTCCCTGTGGTCATCTTTTCCAGCATTGTTCCTGTTGGATTTTCCTGTGCCTCTTCGTTTTGGTTCGACCGGGCTTATATCTTTTTATGAAAGACAAATAATATCATAGTTACTGCCGTAAAATCGATTACGACCAGATCTTCGGTTGTTGACCGGAAGGGCTAGGGTTTAGTAAACCCTAATTTTTGGTAGATAAAAGTCACCTCTTCTACTTCCTGACTAAAACAAAAAAAAGATCACAGGCACTGCAATGTTGAAAGCCAGGAACAAGATAGGAGATAGAAACCTGAAACCCCGATCGGCGACTCCCTAGCGCCAGAAATCATGAAATGGGCGGCCTAGAGGCTGCATGTATATTTACTCAGTAGTATGTGCATCAAGTGCAAATAACTATCGAGCATTGGCGCTGGCGCAGTTCATTCCCTGCATTTTGGAGACAGGATAATAGACCAGTGAGAATTTAAAGGAAAGCAAAACAGTGTAACTGCGGCAAATATGATTGTTTTTGGGCCTCGACAAGCCAAATATCCTGTTTTCAAGGTAGCTGGAAGATATATCCTGGTTAGCATGATGACGTCATAGCATTTTCTTGTTGTTCTATTTTCAACATTAAATTGCAGACCGATAGACCTGACCGGGGGCTAGAAAAACCAAGAGATGACAAAGAAGTTTTAATATCCATGACCGGGAACATGACGCTCGATGCTGACGATGATGCTATGGTGCAGCATACTGAGGAAAGAGGGCCATGTCGAAGGTACGAATGTGCATGTGAGGGAGACTATCACCAGACTTGACGTAATTATACATAGATAGTCATGTTACAGAAACAGCAATGAATGTATATGATCTAAGAGAGCCATGAAAGCTAGAGAGACAGCAAGCCAAGAAGATCTACAGAGGAGAGAAGACAGGCCGCTTAAAGACAACTTTCGTTTGTTCGTCTGTCTGGCATCATATTCGTCTCAGCCCTGAGTGGCCAGACACGTACATTACTTATATTGACTTTTCACCATGTTGCAAGCGCTATTTTGCTAGGCTTGCAACTTCCCTAGATAAAATAATTTGGTATAGCTGGAATGCAGACCTAAAAATAAGAGACTGGGGGTAACATAGCAAGTATTTGCTTTGTTGTCTCCGATGATGCTTATAGTTGTCTTCTAAGCGAGCCTAGATCCGGTAAATTATGCCATTACAATCACATAATCATACAAAAAACTTGGACGAGCTAACCAGAGATATGTATTTGAGAATGCTATGCTCAAAGTCTCTTCGATAAGTCACCAAATTTTTTTTTATCATTTTCATATCTTTTTTTTTGCCTCATAAACCCCAAGCCCTAGTATATTACCATACGGCTTAAACCCTTCATAGCAAGAGTCAGCTGCTTCATAATCGAGGGCTTCGAACTGGTTTTGTATGCTGAGCACATATGATTGGTTGATTAAAAAATCTAGACCAGACAATCGCACAAAGAAACTGTGGGTCTACTACTAGCTTTAGGACTAAGCTTTTATTTTAATTTTCTGGGGTAAAAAGGGTGCTAATTATTTTCATTATACTTAGCTAGTTATTGGAATTATGGACTCGAGTAATATGTAAAGAGTTAATCCTAAGAACAAAAAGAAGCTCCAAGTCCGGGGTTGTTGCTGTTTCGACTGTTTCGACCGTTTCGAGATTTGCCAGATAATAACGGGAAAAATATAGAAGAAAAACTACATTTTTGAGTGTCGCTTAACTTAACTAGCGCTTTGTATCTTTTTTTTCTCTTCCACAGGCTCAAAGCATCCAGTGGAGATGTAGAAAAAAGCAGAAGAAGAGAAAATATACACCAATATACGACTATGGCCTTATGATATCCCTGTGATTCCTCTCCCCTCCTTGAATCCCCGCCGTAGCCAGAGCGTTGATCATAGCTGGTCATGTTGTAGTTAGATATCCTAAGACTTATGATTACTTTGGGCTGTATTAACGAATATCCAGATGCAGTCACAGCGCGTGGCACAGAGAACTTTGGTGTCTTTGAAACAGGCTATTTCCTGGAGAATATGGGGTGGGTTGGCCGCGTTCAGACGGGACTTGGACGGCGATGAGATTCTCGGTCAGGGAAGTGGCCTGGAGAAAACAAGACAAAAGATGCTGACTCTAGATATGCCTGTGGGGTGATATTGTTTGCTTCTGGGGCATTTATTTTTAGGGGCTAGCCTGTTCTTGGTTCTTGGATTGCACCCGCATCCGCATTTCTACCAAGCAATCTTTGCTAGATGCCATACTAGGTCAATATGACCTGTTTTTTTCTATGTGATGGACGGGTTTATCACATATATCTTGTGTTGGCCCCATGATTATATCAGAAACGAAGTCCGGGGTGCTATGAAGGGGGGGGGGGCACTAAACGCAAATCAGCCCTAATCCGGGGAAGCAACTATGTGAAGCTTTAAGAAGGGTCTTAAGACTAACACCTGTGACAAACTGATATACAGATATCAGAGAATCAGCTAGCATCCCCAACATCACCCGTTGAATGGTCAAGATCAAACTATATCAAAACGACATCCTACATTCCTCAAAGGAGTCCATAACGGAGGCAGTGCTACTATTGATTGCCCCGCTGGATGTTGAGTGTTCATTGACCGACTATCCGGCATATAGTTGATGAGCTGCATGAGATTAAGAAAAGGGCCACAGATCCTACAACAAAGCGCAAAGAGGGGACTGGGAGAACGGGGCGTTGCCTATTTGGTGTAGATTTTGCCATATTCTAAATCATAGATATGTGACGGAAGCAACGTTTGAGAAGGGGAACCAACAACAGACTTTAATAATAGTTTCTGATATTGCCTCTTGGTTTGGTAGTTTAGTAACACAAGGTGGTATTCGACCGGCTCGCTCTATTTTGACAAATTTGAGTCTGTTGCCACCAGACATTTTAGTGTGCCTAATAGTATCATACAACATTTTGATTGTGAGGCAAGAAGAGGGCCTGGAACAATAGAGATTGACTAGCTTAGTACCTGTTTATATATATATAATATCTAGTCTAGGTAATAGTCAAAAGAATTGGGATCGGTTGATAAGCAGCCGTAATAGGTCTAGATCATGAGAAAATAATCTAATAGAACCATCGCCCGACTTAAACGGTGTCTATGAGAATAGAAAGACAAAGGTCAACTTTTTCCACCCTCCTCCCTCG
This sequence comes from Davidsoniella virescens, assembly GCA_001513805.1. Taxonomy (NCBI): domain Eukaryota; kingdom Fungi; phylum Ascomycota; class Sordariomycetes; order Microascales; family Ceratocystidaceae; genus Davidsoniella; species Davidsoniella virescens. Next base: position 12,845 of record LJZU01000295.1, on the reverse strand, counting down.
CCATGAAGCTTTTCGAGGTTCCGCAAAGCTAGTAAGTAGATATTAGGTTATACAGGGAATTGTTGTCAGTGTGTAGCTTACCAAGAGTCCGCTTATAGTTGTGTTAGGATGTCATAGCTCTCACCAAGCTGGGATGCTGAGAACTAACCAATAATGGATGTTACGATCAGTCCGACCACATCTTCATAGCGGGCCAAGGGTCCTGAAAGAAGAACAACAGCATTGTAGCCAAGTACTTACTAACTAGGTAGTCCGCCAACTAACAAGATTTGCTTGGCAATTGAAACACTACGTATGCCTTTTGGTATGTAACTATACATGGATGTGCGCCATAGAAAACCCCGGGGTTGCAGAATCTGAGAATCTGGAGGCGGGTAAGGGATTCAAGCAAGCAACTATCATGCCCTATGTGCTATAGGAAGCAAGGGTATAGTTGTTGAAAGTATCAATGATGAAGCCTATAGTTGGCACTAGCTTTTGTGACGATGCTTTCATTTGGCTGTGGCTATTGCAGAGGTCAGTAAACCTTAATATCTTGCCTTGCGGACTAGATGCCGGACAAACTAGGCAATTAACACGGACATGCGTGTGTTATGTTTTAGTCTGTTCCTTGGTCTTACAGGGCGTCTACTTCAATCAACTATAACTACAATTATAGCGGCACTATAACACCGCACTACAGCTAACTGTTATCATATTGACTTGGGTCCTGTTATTATGCCACCCAATGGTTCCGAAGTCTTAGAGTCGTGCCAGGTATGAGCTGACTAAATGCCTGGAAGCGACGACATACATTGAATGATATTATTGACTATAGTGGTTGCCAACTCACTAGGTGACAATGATGTGTCTTATATTTGGACACTTAGTTCTAGATGATAGTGTCACTTAGTGATACATACATAGTTCTTGTGGCGAGTGATTATGATACAACTACTAAAGTGGCATAAGCTATTATCACGTAAGCCTGTTTGTCTATCAGTCAGTAGCCTTGAGATTAGTTGCTCGGAGCTTCTGTGACAATCAATTCCTTGCTGAAAAAGATAGTCGTTCTTTTTTATGTAATATTCGCGGCTTCCGCGCTATGCTGTCCGACAAGAAAAGAAGCACAAAACGACATTAAAAGATGAAAGCCTCTCATGTTAACCATGTTAACAACCCAAGCCAATGATAGCCTGCCGACAGCCGGTCTAGATAGAGCCGGGAGGGCTGTTCCTCCTCTTACCTGGTTCGGGAAATGAAGACCGGGGCGGAAAGAAGTTAGACGTTGAGGCCTCAGGTTAGAACCCGGTAAGAAAGGAAAGTATTATTGTTAGTGATATCCATTGTGTGGATCTTATTGAGGCCATTCAAGGGAAGAAACTGGCTTCGATGTAAATTGATGACCGAGGTACTTCGATATTAAGTCGGAAGACGTCAACTTTCGGGATAGAGGCAATGATTCCACTGAAAGAGTAATTTAAACTAAGATAATAAGTACTTCATTCATGATTGTAGCGCCATTTTTGAGCACAGATTTTTTATCGTCTTGATACGAAGTCGGACTCGGATTGGCTGAGGCTCATTAAGTGTGGTTGCTCTGAGGATAAATTAACCATGATGCTCACCGTCTTTTCATATTAGTTGTGCAAGTATCATGATTATTGCATATTTGAGCCCATTTAGGTCGGAAGAGAATAAAAACGAACAGAACCTCCCTAGACAAGATAGAATTAAGCGGACTTCTTGTTTGGGTTACTAGAAACGTATATTTTTTTTCTTTTTCACCTCGAACTATACATAAAAACTAAGCGTAAATTAGCTTTAATTTTTTTTAAAACTAACATGGTTATATTATCATGAATCATGAAGAGTGGAATATCCTAAGCAACAGGACAAGCCAAGTCTTCACTAAATCTGTTTGCCGCCACATCGGAACATCTCCTTCTGGACCATAGCCACCACTAAGCCAAAAGGGTATAATTTAGGGATATTATACATTCTCCTTACTTCTGGTAACCTTTTTGCCGCCGCTAAAACCCAAAGGAGTAGGAGATACTTACATTATATATATATATGTAGGATGGATGTTCATAGCCTAAGAAGACAAAGACAAAGCTCTTTAGCCCACCATTTGGCGATCAAGTAATAGATTGAGCTGCTGGGCGACCTGCAGCGTTGTATTTCCAACCGTAGATTCATTCGTTTATTATCTATTTTTTTTTCCTACCTATTGTCTTCCTATGCAACCTCTTCTACAATCTAGTATCTGGTAATCTAATAAATATACTCTCTACACAGAAGGTTTGACTTTTTTGCCACTAGGAACTAGTCTAGCCATGTCCAATGATCTAAGAAGAGATGTGTGAGTGAGATGATCCTGAGATCTCTTGACCGGGCCGTAACGAATGAGATATTCACTATAGAAAATTAGAGAGACAGCCTAATAAACCTTGGCTAGATCAGCATTCTTTGCAGGCATAATGGTGACAGCAACCATGTTTGCAAACCAAAGAAGGTGTGCTGATGCTCTGTGTGTACACATACAAGACCACACTCTCCTTATATTTATATATTACACTTATCAACTGGTTGTTCTTCGTCTCCTCTCTCGGACATCGTCGTCTCTGGGTTCTAGTCCCTTCGAACAAATTGAGCCCCAATCAAAACGAACCAGGAAAAGGGAAGGTAAAATAACAACCCAACGAAAATCTTGAATTTAGCCGGGAGGCGAGTCTGACCGAACCAGTCTAGGGCACAGACTTCTGCAAAGAACTCGAGCATACAGAATATCTGCAGAGTTTTTTTACTGCTTCGCCATATAGTCTCTTTCATTTTACTCGTGCAATTACCCAGGAGTCAACAGAGCCTCCAGAGCCGCAAACTACTTTGGCCAGGGGTTATTAGCTCTCTTCTTTTTCACGTCTGTTTTTATTTTATTAATTTTTTTTTTAAATTTATTATGTGATAACTACAGCATCTATTTAGTGATACTTGAGCAACACTGACGTTCTTCATACATAATTGATATCAGCGGCCTCCGCTCTGACATCATAGATAAGTAGTAGAATTTCCAATACAAGACCTGAGAGTACTCTAAATTTGCTTTATTTTATAGAATATATCATGTATGTAAATAGTCTATGTACTATTACTCTTTTTCTCATACAAACCTGTCAGAGAATCCAAGAGAATTAGTGGCTACTTTTTTTTTGCTTTGATTCGTAGCCTACGTGATCCCGCCACCGCTACTTATATTGATTAGCTAAGCCTATCATATAAAGCCTGCGGCTTAGGCTCTAACCACTTTACCAATAATTAGGCCTTTTACCATAAGTCCCTATGTACATAGATTCCTTAAAATCTTACAACTGGCTCGAACAATAAGAAAGCATAGGATCGTTCTACTAATATACGAAGAAAAAGACTAATGAATGCTCATGAAGGAACCATCCATTGGTGATATCGAAAACATAGAATTATACTCTTTTGATTGGGGTGTTTCTCTAGAAAGAAAAAAAAAATCAAAGAAGACATGCAACTCAAGACAATAATGATGGGATCTAATCCCAACCGGCAGAATAAAGATACACTACCTTCACATAACAACAACATTGCCGATGCCCGTTTCCTGCACCGAGCAGGATTTGAGGAGTTTAAGGTGGCATTACTACTAACAGACCAGTGCATCGAATTTGGGTTGTTTTAGTGATTCACGCAGAGCAGTAATGGGAAAAGGGTCACCGTGCCGTCCGCTTCGTATCTATCTCAAAGAGGAATCGAGGTAACAGCAATGATAGTAACGGTCCATGGCAATATTAGTGGTAGGTTCTAGGCAGTGCATATAAAGCTGCTATGCTACTTGCTATAACTCAAGATATATCTGTAGTAGGCAGCGTTACAGTTGGAACTCTTAGGCAAGAAAGTGACTTCTTGTACAAAGGAGACTCCGCCCGCCGATCATAGTCTACCATACATGTGTCGCAGTGGTAGGTTTGAGCTACAAAGTAGTATCTAAGATATGTTGTCCGTTGAGCTTCGACCTCTTCTGTCGATCGCGAGGCCGTTACTATTGATTATGAAATAGGCTGTATTTGATTCTTAACTGGCACTAGTTTCGATATGACAAGGTTAGTGGCATGGGAAGGGGATCTGTATATCGGTTTATATATTTAAGGTAGCGCATATCATATGATGTGCTGGTCTTAGTTTCCTAGTTCAAGAAACAGAATATAGCAAAGCCACGGCGAGACAGGCCTCAAAATAACCATTTTCGAGTAGATAAGCAACTAAGCGACGGATACTCTGAGATCAACAAAAAAAAAGCCAGTAGGCAGATCCTTTTGTTCGTTATCTTTTTCACCGGGCCAAGCCAAGTCGAAAATAACATCATTCATTTCTTTATAGAGTCTCTTTTGTTGTAATATTCCACGGACCGGAAATTTGTAAGCTCCGAAAAAAAAAAAGCCCAAAGATAACTTAAAATACGGTGGCAAATACAATAACGCCAAAATGAGAGAAAGCGGCTTGCTTGTTGCGAGATTAACAACTACAAAAAGAAGGCAAAGTCACAGAACTAACCAAAACGCCTACAAACGAATGCCCAAGAATGGATGCTTCGCAGATCAAATCGCATATACATAGTAGCATTGATCAGTTTTATCAGTGTGTACATATGTATTTGCAGCATAATATTCCTCAGCTGCTGACTGTAACATCGACAACGGCATGTCCTTTTGGCCTTTCTCTTCATTTTACTCATGATTGTGTAATAATCAAAGCAATTCACTTGCTGATTATACAAAGACAAAGAAGAAGAACAAAGAAAATAAGATACGGGTCAAGTACAGTGAACAGGTAGTGCTACGAAAGACAGTGACCCAAGATGCAGGGAAAGGGGGGCATGGAGAGCTAGGCTTTGGATCAGTCCAGCTAGAAAGCCAAAATGGATTCATTCTTGTATCTTTTTTCTGTTGGGCGTCATTGTATTTTGCCTTTTTTCCTATATTTCTCTTGTAGGTGCTTATCGTTACAATTAGCTTATACCCTTGTTTAACATGTATATATATATTTTATACTTTTTTCTCATACCGAATATTCCTAGTCTCAGTCCTAGTTCTTGGTCAAGGAAGAGATATTTATTTATAACAGGAAATTGGTCAAGGTGGTTCTTACAGCAGAACCTCATCTTCTTGACACATGTGTCTAGTAGCAGGTTATCCCTAGCATGATTTTCAAGCCTGACTGAAGCAATACATCGACGTCAAAGAAAGTGACAGAGAAAGACAATTATTTAGTTATAACAGGCATGGCCTCAGAAGGTAAACTATGAGTAGAAACAGGGTAGTTGGTGGCCGAGCCCAGTCTTTCTTTTTCTTTCTTTTCTTGTCCCTATAACTAGCTATAGGCTGTTTAGTAAAACTGCATGGTCTAGCCGGCCATGTCGTAAGAAGCTGGCAAAATAGCGGTATATATCACAAAGATCCCCGTTCTTAGTAGAAACACATGCAATAATTTTGGGTTGAAACTAATTGACTAACTATGGCTTGTATATTTGTATGTACTATGAACAAGAAGAACGATGCCCAAAAAAAAATTTAGCACAAGAAACGTCTTAGCGCCAATGATGTTCTAATGGACGATCCTTTATCACAGTTACGTTTCAGCCAGAGCTTCCAGCTAGTAACCAAAAGCTACATATATATTAACCAAGTACAAGTACACATATAGGAGCTTAGGCTATAGCTAGTGTTTGCTATTACAAGTTCGCTTGACAGCCAAAGAGTACATACATATATAAAGGGGGTGATATAAAATCGAGAAACACGAGCCCAATTCAATTGCTCCACCGGTGATATCGGACAAGGGGCGGGGTCTCTCGCTATGCCTATTTCTTACTCATAGGTACATGTATACTCTTCTTGACCTATTCTCGGTGTGCTTCTCTGTTGGTAGTACGTACGCTATATAAGAACCAATCCCAACACGATATCAACCAGCGCATTGCCCATCTCGGGTCTCCACTAAGCCGGCTCGTGTTCGAGCTTTTTGTGCTTGGCTGCTTACAGCAGAATGCACAATGCGGTGCTGTGATGAGTACTACACACGCACAAAAGATGCATATAGACCCAGTCAGTACTATATGTATATAGATGGCTGATGACCTTGTAGCTCCATAGCTTGATAACGAACCATGAGGCTGCTTGTCACCTTGGGCTTAGGTTACTTCGGGCGTCTTAAAGCAACTAGAAAGTTACGATACAACTAACGGCCTGAGAAAGTGAGTGGGCTGGGTCTTAGTTCTGGCTGCATCAACCCATACCATTCCACCCATTACATATGCACAAACCCATGCATGCATTTTTCATCCATGCACATGCAGCTTCTGTGCGCGTTTCACGCAGCAGAATAGAAGACAAAAGAGGAAAATATGTAGACATAGTATGAAATCTAGGCATGGGGTGGCTTGAAACATAAATTTATATACATAAATATGTACACATACATACAAGCAGATAATGCTATCTTTTGTCTGTTATCTACAACTACAGATAATACATCCTACCCATCACCAAGCAACATAGGCGGCGTTCTTTGGCTGACAAGAAACATGCAGATAAGAAGTAGAATAGGATGCAAGCTGCTTCTTCTTTGTTTGAGCACAGCCGCGCTGCTGTTGTGGATTAAACAAAGTCGAGCGAGAAAACAACAACATCTTACTCTTCTCATTCTCACTACTCTCTTCTTCCTTCTCTTCAGCTTCATGGTCTCGCTGTGATACGTGTGTACTAGGCGTAGCTAGTGTGATCCGAGCTGCATATTCATAATCTTACTTCGGAGAAGCTAGCAAAATAGTCTTTGGTGTTGCCCGTTCCGGTGCGTACTTGCGAATAGAAATTCACGAACTCAATTCACTAATTGTGGTGGTTGCTTTTGTGCTTTGCGTTCTTGGTGTGCTAGTGGCAGCCAGTAAACTTAGCTGAGACTTTGTTTTATGGTGCGCTTCGAGCTACCCTAACCAGAAAAGCCGCCCTCGGTTCGTTATCTGGCGTCTACGATAAGCAGTTCCTCCCCCTGTCATTGAGAGTCCAACCCGTTAATAGCTCTACAGCCAGAAAAAAGTTCACAATAATGAGTTCGACCTGGTTCTTAGCAGGGGATCATCGTGAACCATCCACGATTCACCGCACCTTTTGTGTCTTCCGTGGCTTAATTGTGTAGATCATGGTCAGACTTTCCTGATTTTAGTCTCACTGAGTCTTGACGGTACGAAAAGACAAGAATACGAGTCCCTGCTAGTGGAGCAAAGAGTGAAAAAGGAAGTAATAAGCCTGGAATGCCAACCTCCTGTCAAGAGACGCTGTGTGACAGGTTGTGAAACTTAGGGTTGTGATTTACTACACGGTTAGGGTTCGACGACTTATATGTATACCAAATACCAGTAGTTCACCGCTTAACTTGATGATGAAGTTATACTTGCAATTTGTTTGAAGATAGAATAAAACAAAACATTGACACTCAAGAAAACGATAAGCAATGTCACTGTAAAAACAAACTTTTGTCAGGCAAATCGATGTGACAGCTAGGCTTGCTAGTGCTTGATACTATATAGGTATGATTGGTCGATATTCCGCTTCTAGATAAAACCTTGAGTTACTGAGACAAAGGCCTGACTGTGCCACTGGACTGACATGTTTCCAAGATATACGTATGCGTACATGTAAGGAGCTTTACAGTTTTTTTTTTTTTTTTACCGGCAACACCTATCTGCAGTGATTGCCACAACTAGAGTATAAGGAGCTTCATGTGACACCTGTAATGTATGTACATATACATACCTGCATTATAGGCCGTTAGATATCATGTTCTAAACTCTCGCTAGTCACTGCCAACCATGGGAAATATCCAGCCAGATTGCGTTACCCTCAGTTGAGGCGGGACGAGGAAAGCAAGCCACACTAGACATCCCCTCTCGCACAAAATACAACTCGCTGGGCCAAGCATGGATTCCTGTTGTTCTGGCTTTAATCTACACTATCGAGCTTTTTTATTTCACGTTTCGAGCCCATCACACCGCCTCTGAATAGTTTCGTCTTTGATCACGTTGATATATAAGTAGGTAAAAACAGCAAATGATTCTGAGACACGCACACTTGGCTTATCGAGATGAGCACATTATGTGTGTTGTGATGGGTGGTATGATACGCAACAACTTAACCAAAAGACTAGTACTTTAGTGTTGTGCTTATGTCTTGGTCGATCCCATTCTTGGCTATCTATGTAGCCATCTGAGTTCATATACAGACAATAGTTAGTGGATGTTTGTTATTCACTAGCTAGTGCTATTACATACTGCATTTGTATGATTCTACAGTACAAAGATAGCCTAGTCCGAAAGAATGTAAATACACTTGTAAGACTTCCTTCCGGATTTCTTTGAGGACAGAGGAATACGCGGGTATTTCCACTATCACATTGCGACTCTGGCGTACATAACAACCCGTTGTTGTGCTGTTTTCGCTTCTTTAGATCATTGGTGGCTGGATCAAGTTCGTAATTTCCAATTACATGAACGAATTATCACGTATATCATGCATATAGAACTAGACTGGCCGGCCTCTTCTAATCTCTTATCTACTATGTCTCCATGTAAACGCTTGACGTGCCACCGTGAACACCCAAGAGATATACAAAAATATGATAAAGAAGTACTCATTGATGTAACAAACCGTCTTCTCAGAAACAAAAGTCCCGCATTGGGAAGTCGTACCGAGCCCTTTCCAGGTAGATACAAAATCCTACGGTATCACACCAACACAAGGATATCAGTCGAGGCAAGGTAGTGTTATGTACGTTGCGAGAAACATGACAAAAAGTCTTCCGTTATCGCAGATTCTCGGGTGAATACACAACATGTTTGCTGGTCGTACAGTTTGGAATCTGACGGCCGATATAGGAACATGGGATATCATTGTAGTCATATAGTACAGATATGAGCAACGATAGAAACACCATCTACCAATTTTCGAGCTACTCTAGATATAGGGATGAGGTGTTTGCCATTATACGTTCCTAGACTCAGGGGGATCATACCAGCTACTAGTACTAGCGAGTAGTTTACCTAGATCCGCCAGAAACGAGGACTGAACGTTCCCCGGAAACGGCACTCGGGTATTTTCCAGTAAGTAGTCTATCAACACGTACTACAAAGATTCCGGAATGAATGTTACTCTTCGGTGCAGATATAAATTCTAGCTATAGCGTATTGACAAGGCTAATATGAACATAGCCTAGCCAAGCATATTGCTCTTCCCCGCGTTTTTTTTTATCTCCCTTGCCGAAGAATAAATCATCAATGGTTAGCTTTTACCTAGCATGCTACTACTGCTACTATAATATTACGACTATAACTTCATATTATGGAACAGTCGTAACCAATACCACTAATACTGTCCGTAAATATAGATTTACTGGCTAATCGGACACAGCGACCTCATCTAGAGCTGAAAGACTACTAGTCTGAATTCCCCCGGATTTCGTCAACGGGCAAACGATTCCTCCTGATGCAAAGCCAGCAAAGCAAAACCACGCAGGTTATCATAAGGGAAGAATATCGGTTATTTGATCCCGTATATTACGAGAGGATGATAGTTGTCAACTGCTTGATATACACAGACATGTAACGAGGCTGTTGTTGATATTAAATGACCGGGGACCAAGTCTTGGTTGCTTTAGTATAGTAGAAGTGATGTGTCTACGAAAGATTGTTGGTTTTAGTATTCTTCGTCCCTAGAACCGCCCTGTTTCTTGTTTATGGGATAGATAGAGTGCATACATCACATATGCACGAACGTATGTTGACTATGCGAATAAGCAACTGCGCAAGTTGAGTGACGGTTTAAAGAGTGCCGCGATTATATTCTCAGATATGCAGGTGAGATGGCAGAACGGGACGGGATATATCGAGAGTTATTTCGCGAGATCAAGTCTACGATGCTTCTTACTTGGGCATTTTGTCTGTCTCTAAGCGGTTTTCTTGTCTCTCTAGAAAGGTACGAGAATCATGCTATTGGAGGGTCTGTCAAATTTTCTCGTATTATGAGACTTATATATCAATAACATGGCGAAGTATGCTCAAGTCTTCCATTGTGCTTTGTTGGGAATTTCGAAAGGGCATTAGCATGTCTAGTCAAGGGCACTTTTTTGTTAGAGTTTTGTTCATGTTCAAGTTACCTGGTATGCTATTATTATTATTACTTAGGGATGTGTGTATAAAAGCATTAGACTAGGTTTTAGGTAATAACCTATTGAAATTTTATGTATGTGCATATGAAAAACAGGTATCATCAATATGCATGATAAGACAGGCAAAAGTAAAAAAAAACTAAAAAAAAAACTTCATTGGAACATAAACGTACAAGCAGCCAATATACACTATTGGAGGGGCATGGGGAAAGAAGGCAGAGAAAGAGGCTGGTTTCTAATGTTGCTACTACTACTATATAATATGCAGGGTGCTCAAGATAGCTATTCCTACATGTAGCTTGGCTGAGATAGATACATAGTATAGGATGATAGTGACTGGTGATGGTTACGGATAAAATATAAAGCTTGTCATTGAAACTATCAGTTCAATGTTGATAAAAGATGGCGGCCGAATAGGACATATAAGATGCATCTTGTGCAGTTAAATGACTAGTGATAAGATAATTTTTTTCAATTTATGATGTCCGACAGGAACCCTCCATCCGGCGGCACAAGATGGTATGATGATGGCTACTTATATACTGGTAATATACAAGTATATAATTATATACAGATATAGCTTGAATATGAATGAATAAGTCAAGTTACAGTGTATTCACTTATGAGTCGAACGAAAACATCTCTATAGTTGTTTCTCTTATCCACAGTGGCAAGATATTCATGATTTTTGTTGAATATCTTGGCTTCAAATCAAGATTGGCTGATACTGAATTTTCAGTCAGTTTTAAAACCTTTAGTGAGCAAGACCATTGGGTAGTATACAATCTTAGCGAGGCTCTGTCTGACCAGGATCCGAGTTTATATTCTATGAATTTTATAGAGAAAAAATATTTCAGCTTATCGTGTCACTTTGTAGCATATACAGTAGTACATATATAGTACATACATACATATATGTACCTATACCACTTTGACAGACTATAAGATGGCTAGCTCGGCACGGGCACAAGATAGCGTCATTGAAAAAAAGAAAAAAAACACACGATATTCATGGCACAGGCCTCCTTGGCTCGATCTGGTTGGTGTGATAGTTGCTGTGTAAGTTACATATGATGCCATTAGTAGTTTACAGTCAAGACAATATATCTAGGATCACTGGCTGAGTGAACTGAGAGATAGTCAAGTTGTGAGTAGAAAAGTGGTGCATGGCTTAGAATCTGTGCTGTTCCCGTCCTTCTGATGGTACTGTAGGACATTTCCGTGCGTCAAGCTCATGCTTTTTGGCCGAAAGCGGTTCAACAGCGTGATATGATATATGGCACTAACCGGTATCTGTCTTATCTAGAAGTAATCTAGTGATACGCTTTTGTACGCCGTCTGTGCGTCTAAGCCTATTATTCCAATTCAACAAATATCCTTTTCATAGTGCCTGCCTGTAAGGACCCCCGGAAAATTCTTTTACTGCTATTCTCCCAGTGTTTCTCTGGTCTTATCCCTGGAACTGGTACTATAAGTTTCCTATTGTGACCTCAGAATCTTCGCCAGGAAGGATTGATACAGGGAGGGATTTGTGTATAAAGCCATGATAAAAACCGCCTGCCAACAGCAATATTAATCGCTTTAGTGATAACACCCACCACTATATCATGGGGTGACTATATTTCCAAGTGAGGCTCGTCCATACTTGAGCAAGCATAGAGAAAATATACAATCTTCATACGAATCAAGGGAAGTTTGAGTTTTTTAAGACAATAAAAGTAACATGGTTGCCGATGATGTTCGAAATCTGACCCCAAAACATAAAGTAAGACAGACCATGCTGAAAATTCCGCTTGCACAAGGGAAATAAGAAGATCGAGTAGGCCTAGAATGCTCTGTCAGACAATGTCTAGGCTAAGAAACAACCACACAAAATACGTACTTTTACCTCCCTTATAGAGGGGGACTCTATTCGAATATAAGTACGTACACATACCTAAATCCATATGTATATGTATGTATTTATTGTATAATAAATATGATATTACCGGCGTATTTGTAAGACGGAACGTCCATCATGGATGTCACTAGCAATGTGTAATTGTACCTCAAACTTGATAGCTTGGATGGGGGTCATAGCCTCAAAAGCCAACTTTGGCACCTCTTTCTACATAGTAGAAAAATATTGCGAGCAAGCGCTAAAGCTCCTGGGAGGTTCAGTTGTTAATTTATCTTGTATATCATTATCTTGTTGGGCCGTGACTTTGCCTCTTCAAACGGGCGGCCAAGTAGCCTCCCTTATTTTAATCTGTGACCTTGTTTTCTTCCTTTTAAACCACAGGCTCTACGTATACATGTGTGTAGCTATATGATATTTGGCGTAGTTAGCTATGAGAAAGGTACTCTAGACCCGTATCGGCTGACCTGGGCGCACAAAATCCACTAAACGCGGCTTCTTGGATGCTGTAGATCAATGTCGGTTTTTTGGTCTTGTCTGAGGACAGCCGTTTTGTAGTCTATTTTGCTGGTGATCTCCAAATAAGACGGCCGAACCGCTAAAATCTATCTCTTGCTATTGTAGATACATTTATCATTACTTGTTCCCCCTGAAGAAAAAGACGAATACAACAGGCATTTACACTGTCTTTGTTGTATTTTTTGCTTCCAACACATCCTCCCCC
>LJZU01000294.1:0-38890 GCA_001513805.1 Davidsoniella virescens | reverse complement strand
TGTAGAGTAGGACTTGTTGTGACCCAGGCCGGATTCGAACCGACTGCCTCAAGCGAAACGCTCATGGCCTGAACAGCCTAATATAACAGTCAAAACTTCAAGCTAACATGTCATTCAAAAAAACTTTCTTGGTCACGTGGATTTCGATCGTCTTTACGTCACGTGATCTGATATGGTGTGAATTTTTGCAAGATTGATTGGTAATGTATGTCTTTTTTGTATGTATGTACGTATGTATGTAGATCGACGACGTCAAAGACACTGCCAGAGTTCAGTCATGATATAATTCTAATAACTCCACTTTGATTACAAACTCAGTACTCCTATGATCATTTGATATATCTTAGACCTCATATAAAGAAGGCCTAGGTAAGGGACTGGCATCGTAACTGAGCCTGGACATGATATTCGTAAATTAAAGATTAAACGAGCCAGACTAACTAGAAGGTAAGTCATAGCATTAGCGCAATAGTGGCTAATCGTCGGGATCGTGAAAAGGATATTGGGAATCTGTGTTTTCAGACTTCACCGGTTTCGCCCGTTGGGTCGCGATCTGTCGTCCGTACTGACCGCTGTTGGACGCTTGCTTAGTCCGTATGCGTTTGACCGGCACCGGGATAGAATCTAGTTTGGTATGACCTTGTAAACGAGCCCTGCTACGCTTCTTGGAACTTTGAGTTGAGGATCGCGCTTGTTGACGAGTAGCACTAGCTTTAGAAGCTTTGATATTCACACCAGTGCTCCTCCGTGACTTGGGACTCCAATCTTCCTTCAGTTGCCTGTTGGCTTTGTCTCTGTCCATGAGATCGACCAAGTTCGGGAAGTTTCCACCGTAGTCAAAAAGTAGCTCTTCGCCTGTTTTGATGGCACGCTTGGCGACAAATTTGATACGATGTTCGTTAACCACAAAGCATATTCGAGGAATTAGATTGGCGTCTTTGGAGTGGTTGATGTAACGACTCTTGTTACCAAAGACTGCAGCATCAACCCAGATTCCATCTGCTTCAAGTAATGTGAATAGATAAGAACAGCTCCCATGCTCGTCGTCGCCAAATCCCTCACCACGCCTAGCTCCTCGTCTTATTCCTTCATCGGCTGCCGCCCTCTCACCTAGATACTCCAACACAAACTCGCCTTGCTGGATATCTTCCGCAGCAATGAGTCCATAGCCAACTCCGGGTATCTTGCTTTGTCCAGCAACGACCTTCTTTTTATGCTCGAGTTGTAAATCGCAGTTTTGGCATCCAGATCCAGCTGATATTATCTCCGCCGAACCTTTGTTGTCTGGGTTTGTCAGCTCTCCAATGCCACAGAAGCCACATAATGCTGCATCACATTCTCGTCCAAGCAAGACACAAACACATGATTTTTGTTTGTCCGTACAGTTCTTCCCTTGCGCATGACACGAGCAGCCGGTAAATTGGTATGAACAGCTCTCAACTGTGCAGCGACATGCCGCCTGACAAAACTGTTTACTCTGAACACACGAGCAGTTCGACTCTTTACATGACCCTTCATGTGAGCATGGGATATTGATTGTTAGTTGATCTGGGATATGGGCAGACGTTTTATATTCCCAATCATGACTTAAAATCTTCTTAAAGCGATCGTACCACGGTAACAACGGTGCGGGTTTGAGTGGAACTGGCCGTGGTGGAACTTCTGGGTATAGGCCACGTTCCAAGGCATATTCATGGATCTCGTTGCATGATCTTTGGAGATATACAGAAGCAAGACAGGAAGCAGGCGCGCGATGCAACCTTCTAGGTATTGTCCCAGCCAGAACAGCAATGGTGTCTGATTCTATTGTTGTCCATGGCTGCCCATCTCGGCGCATCACTTTATCGGTAGACTCCTTGGATTCTTCCAAGAAACAATTACGGTTACAGGGTGTAGGGTTGATTCCACCATGGGCAGGAATGGCTTCAGAGCGTTCTTTAAGTACTTGGCGCTGTAGATCTGTGAAGCTGACATCTATATAGCTCAATGAGTATTGAATAAGATTATATAGCGTATCATAAGTTCCATGTTCGCACGAGTGACTGAAACAAGACAAACACGAAAGGGTCAGATGTGTTTCCAAGACTTTGTCGATATTTCGCTCAGGCCGTTGCCGCAATATCCTAGTATAAGATGCAGGGTCAGCAGCATCTAACTCGAGAACATCATCTAGTGTGATGTTAGTCTCGAAAGGATGCCGTGCAGTGAAAACTTGGTTAAATGCATCTGCAAAGGCTTGAACCTCACATCTAGCTTCCGGTGAGCCTAATACCCCATCCCAATCTTCATAAAAACTGGGTTCAGATCGAGACAAATGCCAGAAGTTCAGCGCCGATTTCGTGACGGAGGGTAGGTTGAGTTCTTGAATCCATAGATCGAAAGTCGAACGTATTAGAACGGCAGCTTCTTGCCTCATAATCCGTTCTATTCGTGCGGTCTCGAAGTAAATCCCAAAGCCAGAGTCATGTGCTTGTTGTTGCAGATCCGCAACAAATTCGTCCCAGGTCTCCTGGTCTCTGGGGTTCAAGATGTCACGTACATGCGGAACGTATGTCAACGGAGCGAACGGGGCGAGGATATTTCGTGGGATCTCGACAAGATGAGATCTGTATGCAGGTACTGAAGAAGCATTGGTTTTGACTACAATGGTCTCGTACGCAGAGTACTTCTTACAGCTTCTGAGCTACAAATGCCGTGTGAGTGGTTATTCACAGTATTTGGATTGGTAAGTTTAGATAGATAAGACACTTACAGAATCCCGTATATTGATGGTAGGTACGTCTTCGTGGCGCTTGGGCTCCTGTATAGTATATTTGACACATGTGAGCCGTTGAAAGAGACCAGATGTAGTCTTGTATGGGGTTACTATTGCATTCTGCTTAGAAAGCGCAGAATAGACGATGTTGGAATGGATTTCAGGTATCTCTGCTTTGAAGCGTTGCAGTTGAGAGACTAGGGGAGGCATAGATGTCGTAGATGTCAAAGATAAGTCCAAAACACCAGGCGAGGATAGTGCGCTATCAGTTCCCAAAGACAGTGAATAAACATCGTGAGATGTATTTTCTTCACTATATTCATTGTGGTCTATGGAACTGAGACTACTGGAGCTATAGACAGGTGATGCTTTGAGCGACGTGCGCAGCGAAAGGTTTCCGTGGCTAAATTTAGCATTAAGCGACGGACTAGCCGTGATGGGATATTCGACGCCATTGTCATCTTGGCTGCTGGGAAGATCCGTCAGGTCGATATGTAGTATCGACTTGTCCCCGTAGCCCATAGCGCCTAGGCATTCATTCGGAGTGAAGTGGGTAGTAGGCAGCTGACCGGAGCAGCAGCAGCAGGACGATATGGTGTGTACTAGATACTATGTCGCACGTGATTGCATTGGCTGTCATGGACGTTTATTTATGTCGAACGGTCCAACCAGGAGACTGGATGATAAAAGGTGAAAATCTTGCCAGATAGATAGAGATAGAAATGGAGATGATGACGTTAGTATCAGATATCGCGATAGTAGTGTCGTCCGTAGATTGTAGGTATATGATATGCAAATACACAGGTTTATGACGTCTTTTGTTTTCTTCTCATTCTCGTTGTTCGCGCAGGATCTTTAATCACTTGTGTCCAAGTAGCGCGTTTAATAGTTGCAGCTTTCAGGGGGATCCACAATTCCCAAGAGGAGAGGGAGATAAGTGGGGCGTTGTGCAGCACTACTATGCTCTTCGTCACCTATAGGAACATCTTAGAAGCTAGTAAGCAAAGCCATCCAGAAGCGACGATGTCAATAGCAGTATCATTGTCTTCTAAGCTAACATAAATTCGGGAAGCGATCGTCTTTTACAAGATCACCACGATGTCGCCGGTTTCTGCCTGCTTGTAGTTGCCATCTATCTCCGGCGAATTATATCGAACGGTCTAGTCCAGCCCTCTTCTAATACATATACCAGACCTACAATACAACTAGTACCAAGCCCTCAAAGTCATAACACAATGAGGAAGGATATATAGTCATTAGCAACTACAGATATGTGTGCATGTATTTACATACATTTATACGAACACTACGGATTTACTATAGGCCACATTAAAAGCATACTTTCGAGCTTAACTTCATTACTAGATGCATTGGTCTCTCTATCCGAAAGCAGCCCTCAAACTTGTCTGATTAACACTGGGTAGTTTCTTTTCTCACACCAGTGCCGGGGTTCAACCAAGCCAGCTGGTTACTTTCGATTATGATAGGAAGAAGCTAAAAAAAAAATGACGTAGACAAAACGTACCTGGATTGAGAAGCTCGAAGCACAACAGCGTCTTTAAATAAATAAAAAAGTCACCACTTTTATATTATATTAATCTTAGATCTTGTATAGTTAGCATTTTGCTAGTTCCCAAAACAAGCTTGATTTGGCCTGGATTTTCTCTGCATTTGCCAAACAAGGCCGCCAAAGGTTCTCCAGCTAGGATTAAAAGGCTTCATGCGTCCACCTCAAAGAATCTAAAATTGCCCCTCGGCTTTTCCCACTCTTCTGCGTCAAACCAACAGTCGTCTTATTAAACGTCGATTTCTTCCAACATTGTTTCTGCTCACATCCCATCACCTGCTGTTTGCTTTTGACATCAACGCCGGCAGAGTTTGCCATACCCACAACGCCTAGTATCCAATATCGCAATACTACCAATCAACCCACCTTCCAGATCCATCCACTATGCACCGCACGTACTCTATGCGCCAAACTCGCGCGCCCACAGCGTCGCAACTTGAGGTTTGTATCTCGATGTTCCCCGGGCTCTATGAGTAGCTACTTATCAAACAGTACAACGCAACTTACTCCTGCTCTGTGTCACAGAACCCGCCGCCTCCCACCTCCTCGACCAAGAGTGGCCGCATATTTGGTCGCGGCAGTCTCGGTATGTCTTTACACACCCCTACAATAGTGACGACAATTCGCTAACACAAGTATCTACAGGCCATGCGCTTCGAGGTAAGGCAGCTGGCGCCTTCAGCCCTGAGCTTTCTAAGAAACTAGCTCAGCTGGTAAAGATGGAAAAGAACGTCATGCGTAGCATGGAGTCAGTCGCGCGAGAACGGATGGAGGTCGCCGTACGTATCACCATTTCGGGCCTTTACCGAAATCCTGTTGCACGAAAGCATAACCTTGGAAGTTCAATGACACAGCCGTACTGACTACTATTTCTTTATACAGAGACAACTTTCCATCTGGGGTGAGGCTGGCGATGAAGATGTATCTGATGTCACCGATAAAATTGGTGTCCTGCTCTATGAAATAGGTGAGCTAGAAGACCAGTACGTCGATCGTTACGACCAATACCGTGTAACCATGAAGAGCATTCGTAATATCGAAGCCTCTGTCCAGCCCAGCCGCGACCGCAAACAAAAGATCATCGATACCATCGCCATGCTCAAGTATAAGGAGCCTAGCTCACCCAAGATTGTCGTGTTGGAGCAAGAGCTTGTCCGTGCCGAAGCCGAGTCGCTTGTAGCCGAAGCTCAGCTCTCCAACATCACCCGCGAGAAGATCAAGTCGGCCTTCACGTACCAATTCGATGCGCTACGTGAACACTCCGAAAAGGTCGCTGTTATCGCCGGCTATGGCAAGCACTTGCTAGAGCTAATTGACGATACACCCGTGACGCCTGGCGAAACCCGTGCGGCATATGATGGCTACGAGGCAAGCAAGGCTATCATCCAGGACTGTGAAGATGCGTTGACAAATTGGGTCTCGTCCACTGCAGTCGTCAACGCAAAGCTATCGACCCGCTCACGTGCTCTATCACGGCGCCGCCGGAATAATATTCGTGCCCGTAATGGCGAGGCCATCGATGACCAAGTCCAAGAACACCATCATCATGCTATCGTCCCCGAGACTAGTTCTTGGAACGAGGAAGAAGAGGAGGACGAGAAGGATCAAGAAGAAATTTCAGACGAGGAGGAGTTCAATGATGACAATGCACGTCGCTACGATCCAGAGATGGAGACCAGGGGCCGTACACATGAGCCTATTGTTGTGTAATCATGTATTACACTTATTTTACAAATACAAATAAGCGGCTTTGCCTTCATAATGTTTATTATCATAATCATACCATACGGTCAAAGCTAGGGTAGGTAATATGTAATCCCATCTAATTAAACATTTTGAAAGGTATTTTGAAAGTTACAGCAGCGACAAATATTTCCACGATCTGTGCGCAGACCAAAGTGTATGTGTTAACATCGATGAAGAAGTATTTTAACCATTTCAGCTCGTTATCAGCTATTCATAACTAGTCGGTTCTTTGGACTCTCTGGCTATCTTGGGTCTAGACGGATAGTAAACACTATCACACACTATTGCCGATAGGACTGTATCCTATGGTTACCATAAGTAGAATTGATAATAGAAGTAAGCAGCGCCCAGCACAGAGATAAGTCATGCAATAGCACGTGTTCTATATCGTTTTTGACTGGCGAACTCTTCAAGCTCAATTTTTACGATGTGTTCACCGGGGATGACGATAGAACTTAGCATACGCTGATCCATGTTTAACTTGAAGGAAGCAGTGTCACGCTCAGCCCCTAGCTTTGCAGCATCTTGAATAACGTCTTGTTTTGGTAGAACATATTCGTAGGCATGAGTAAGAACAATGTTCATTTCCTAATACAATGAGAAGCACACTAGGTCAGCAATGTACCTTTGTGCTAGAGAGAAAGGCATCAAAGTGATAGCCAAGAATATCTCCCAAGTTTATCGGACAACAGCTCCATATACTATGAGGATATACAAATATCGTGTATGGTTGCAAAATCAACTACTTAGTAGCAGATATTCACAGCACATACAGCTTCATAAGTATCTCTTTGTAATTATATAACGCCGACAAGGGAAGAGGGGGCATACCAAATCTGTGCATTTGAATTGGCCATGAAAAAATCGGCCGTCTTTAATTTCAACACGTAGGTTCTTGTTCAAAAGTTCCCCGAGAAATTCTCGATGATTTGACGATTCAAACTCCATTGTTGGGAATGGGATTTTGCGATGTTCACTTATGGATTATGCAGGTAGTTATTGGAGCAACAAAATATCTACTATAACACAGTCATCAAACAATCTGCAAGTGTGCTTAGTCAGCGAAGTTATATCAGGAGCAGTAATACATGGTTACAGAAAATCGAGAATGATGGTTTCATCGCTCATGATTGAACTAGCTACAGATGTACATATGTATATGACATATATGAGGAAGTTATATCTCTTCCTTGAACGTATATGATCAATGAAGTTGATACAATACACTGACCTCTGCTTCCATACTTTTATAGTGAGAGAGCATTCATCGTGTGACTACAGGACTCCCTCATTGAATAGCAGCTATAGAGAACACTCTAATGATTTCATCTGTACCCAATACCTACTTCTAACGACTAAATTAAGATGAGTCAAAAGACTTGGATGATTGTGTGAGATTACATCATGGTATTAACATACGTATCTCATTGCGTGACAAGTACAGCTCTTGTTTGTTTTCTGTTTGCCTTGGAGTTATCT
Source organism: Davidsoniella virescens (assembly GCA_001513805.1). Taxonomy (NCBI): domain Eukaryota; kingdom Fungi; phylum Ascomycota; class Sordariomycetes; order Microascales; family Ceratocystidaceae; genus Davidsoniella; species Davidsoniella virescens. The sequence goes on along the minus strand of LJZU01000294.1, from coordinate 31,343 downwards.
GTTAGGGTATACATGTTAACAAAACAGTTTTGAATACGGTTAAGGTGAGAACCAGTGTCAGAAGTACACCGCCTACCAAATGCAGCACTAACTTAGAACAGCTGCCTGATGAGCGAACATCTCTGTTGGAGCTTTCCTTGATCGTGATCAGTGATAGCAATTTATTCCCTCTTTTTCCAACATCGACAACTAACTATTGAAACTGCATCTTCTAGACAATTTTCTGTCTTTTTCACTAGAAAATGAAGATATTTACTGGCAATCAATATGCTTGACCCCAACATCGCAAAAGCAAGACACAATATTTATTCGACTTATATGATCGCTACTTGATATTTATATCGCTGTCTTTACCCCTAACAGTCCTCATACATCATGGGTGTCACTGGACTTTGGCAGGTTGTCCAGCCCTGTGCACGTCCAACTAATATCGCCACTCTGAACCGTAAACGACTCGCTGTTGATGCTTCGATATGGATCTATCAGTTTCTCAAGGCTGTGCGCGACAAAGATGGTAACGCCTTGCGCAGTTCTCATGTTGTGGGCTTCTTTCGGCGTATCTGCAAGTTACTTTGGTTTGGCATTCTGCCGGTCTTTGTGTTTGATGGCGGTGCCCCGGCTCTGAAACGACTGACCATTCAAGGCCGTCGGCAACGCCGGGAAGGGAGACGAGAGGATGCTGCTCGCACTGCCAGTAAGCTATTGACGGTACAGATGCAGCGATATGCCAACGAAGAGATCGAGAGACAACACAAAAGGAGAAGCGAGAAGGTGACAGACACTGATCTTTCCGAGCCTCAAGAAAAGGCACCCGACTCAAACGATGCTGTCCATGTCCTTGAACCCGAGATGCCATCCAAGGAGGTCCCATTCAAACGCAAGTTTGTACGACAAGATCCATATCATCTACCAGAACTAGACGGTAGTATTGAATCGCGACGAAACCCGGATGATCCAAGAATCATGAGCGTTGAAGAACTACAACAATACGCTCAGCAGTTTGATTCAGGCGAAGACATTAACCTATACGACTTTCAAAACATTGACTTTGACAGCGACTTCTTTCAAAGTCTACCAGCTGCTGATAGATACTTCATCCTCAATGCTGCTCGACTCCGCAGCCGTCTCAGAATGGGTCTCAGCAAAGAGCAGCTCGAGGTCATGTTCCCCGATCGCATGGAATTTTCCCGGTTCCAGGTTGAACGTGTTCAAGAACGAAACAAGTTGACCCAACGCTTGATGAAAGAACTTGGCATGTCCGGTTTAGATCTGACCATAGATGGAGGGGGTCGCATCGCAAGTGACCAAGGAAGAGAGTATATCTTGGTGAAGAATGATAGTGCGGAGGGCGGCTGGGCTCTTGGTGTTGTCAGCAATAACCGTGATCTCGGTAAAGCCCACATGCCAATCGATATCGATGCCATCACTTTTGAATTCCAGGGTCAGGGCGGTGGAGATGATGAAGACGAAGATGAAGATTTCGAAGACGTTCCAATCGAAGGGCTCAATCGTCTCCCAAAGGCTGGATATTTTGGGGCGCTAGCTCAACAAGCTCAAGTCACCCAGGCCAACGATGATGAAGACTCGATGTTCGTTAGAGGGGAGGCGTCTAAAAGCACTGGAACCGAAGATTTCGTTTTGGCGCGTAATGAGCAGGACGATATCGATCTTGCAATCTCCCTATCCCTTCGAAATCAGTACGGATTGAAAGCTAGCAATGCGATGGATTCTGATGACAACTTTGAGTTTGAAGATGTCAACGTGGAAAAACCTCAATGGATGCAGAAAATGGTCGATATGCCTCAACAAATCCCGAAGCCAAGCAGAAAATTTAACCTGAACTTGATCAATCGTCGAGCCAATGCCGAGGTCAACAACCCTGTCACAAAGGAGGTCATTCAACCTGAAGCTGAAGTCAACGATGATAGTGATAGCGATATGGACCTACAGGCTGCTCTAGCCCTATCCCGCAAAACTCAACAGGCGAAGCCGGTCAATGTTCCGATGCCGTCAATTCCAGTAGCTACCAGTAACCCATTTGGAAGCCCTTTACCGTTCCCCAAGCTTGACTGGGCCTCTAAGAAGCCTCAGGCTGATCCCAAACAGAGCGCTTCCATGTCAGTACCACTTAATAACTTCTCTAAAGAGGAAGACAATGCCCTCGGTGGAGGTTTCATCATTGAGCCGTCTCAAGACCAGGACAAGAAGGATGCGCCGAAAAATGATCTGCCGCCATGGATGACTGATGACACCGATATCGCCGAGTCACTAAAGCAACAAATTGAATCTCAGAAGCGAATGGACGCCAAAGATCGAGAGTTAGCCAAGGCGGAAGAGGAGGCTTCTAAAGCGTATCAGACACAGAAGCGCGATATCATTGAGATCGATTCTGAGAGTGATGAAGATTTTAAAAGCACCAAAGTTTCTATTACTTCGAACGGAAAGGTACCTTTTTCACTACTCGACGATAGCCACCAAGAACTCGAATTTTCACAAGTACATTCTTCTACTATGGCACAGATAGCAACTCAAACCGAGCTAACTTGTTCACCATCAGCCTCACCCGAACCAGAGTTTGAGGATGTTGTAGCACCTGCTACTCACGAAGAACCACCAACCCAGTTCAATGCCCCTGTCGAAGAAGTCTTCGACACAGACTTTGGTGAGATCGATGATGAGGAGTTGTTTGGTGATGAGGTTCAGGATGCCATCAGCGAAGAAGAAAAAGAGGCACAGCTCAGTGACATCGAAGACGAAGAGTTGCTAATTCAAATGGTGGAAGAAGCAGAAGAGCATGTACGGTTTACTAATGAATTACGAAATCGGCCTGAAGGTGCCGGGAATGATACTATGGAAGCGGAACTCAGGCAGTTACGTAACCAGCAACGCAAAGATAAACGAGACGCCGATGAAGTGACGGAGAATATGGCACTAGAGTGTCAAGCACTACTTCGCCTCTTCGGCATCCCATTCATCACGGCTCCCATGGAGGCTGAAGCGCAGTGTGCGGAACTTGTCAGACTAGGACTCGTCGACGGCGTAGTCACGGATGATTCTGATACGTTTTTGTTTGGCGGTACACGAGTGTACAAGAACATGTTCAACACCAGCAAGTTTGTCGAATGTTATGTCGCGTCAGACTTCGAGATGGAAATGTCGCTTGACCGTGATGGCCTGATAGCACTGGCTCAGCTACTAGGCTCTGATTATACCGAAGGACTCCCTGGAGTCGGCCCCGTCACAGCCATGGAAATATTGTCCGAGTTTCCTGGCAAAGACGGCCTGAAAAGATTCCGAGAATGGTGGGAAGCTACACAAAAGAGTGTAACTTCCCAAGGAGCCGATGCCGACTCGCCATTTCGTCGCAAATTCCGCAAGGCGCAGCTTACCAAACTATTCTTACCACCTGGATTTCCAAGCGCCGCCGTTTATGACGCTTACATAAGACCCGAAGTCGATAGCTCGAATGAAGCCTTTCAATGGGGTGTCCCCGATCTTGATGGCCTACGCCGGTTCCTCATGGGCACGATTGGCTGGAGTTCCGAACGTACCGATGAAGTACTAGTGCCTGTCATCAAAGACATGAATCGCCGAGAGCGCGAAGGCACTCAAAGCAACATCACCAAGTACTTTCAGGGTGGCGTTGGTGTCGGAGCTCGGGACGCCTTTGCCCCTCGCCGACGGGTTGGTGGAAGCAAACGTATGGCCCAAGCGGTCAACAAGCTCAGACAAGCGACACTCGGCGACGACGCAGGTGTTCTTTCAACATCGGATGATGCTCCTGACTCTTTACCCCGGAAACCTAAGCGCAAGAGAACTACGAATGCGCGTACCAAGACTTCAACGAAACGTTCTACAATATCAGGGACAGATGGCGGTTATGAAAGCGGAGAAGAAGATTACGAATTAGAAGATAACGCCGAGAAAGACGAAGGTAACAGTTTCACAATTACTAAGCCTCATAAAAAATCATCGCGGAAAGCGGCGTAGAGACGGGGAAATGCGTATAGTCGGAATCACCGCCGGACGAATTACTATAGACAGATATATAACATCACTTTCAGTCAACCTTGCACAAACTAAGTTGATCTCATCATTGGAACTCCGCCAGCAAAAGTAGGCTGTGGAATTCCGCTAGGTCTAACAATATGTAATTTGCCTCTCGCGTAGGGTTAACCTATAGGGTTACCATAGTTTATGTGGGAGTTCCGTATACAAACGAAGTTAGAAAATCGTAACTCTTCGTAAGTTAACTTATCATTGATAAGCTGGAAATCTATACTGCGATTATACTATAGTCCGATCTGACGAAGCAGACGAGAATGGAATGGCAAAGGTGCCACCATGTTCACCTTATACCATGAGCGAGTTCCTTGGATGATGAAAGATTCGGATATAAAAACATGATGGTTCGCAGTCTTGCCACCAATCAATTGTTTCTCAACATCTACATCGCGCTCTCTTCATACAATTATCTCTACATTAGCGATAGTATCTTGACTCTTTTCAACATCTATTATCTCTTCCTGCTATTCAGCTATATCAACTTCCAACCAACATGTCGTCTAAGAAGATTATCAGCGTCTTTGGAGCCACTGGTGCTCAAGGTGGTGCTGTTGTTGATGTTTTCCTCAAGGATCCCAAGCTTAACAAGGACTGGAAGGTCCGTGGCGTCACTCGTGATATCAACAAGGACTCTAGCAAGGCACTTGCTGCTCGCGGCGTCGAAGTCGTTGCTGTATGTATCATCGCATGTTGATACACCTTATATAAGTTGTGGCTGCTAATGAATGATATAATAGGCCGATGTTCATGACAGGGAATCCGTAGTCGCTGCCATGACTGGCGCCCACTCCGTTTTTGCCGTGACCAACTATTGGGACCCGAGTATCCAGAACAAGGAGAAGGATATTGCTATTGGCAAGGCCATGGTTGATGCTGCCAAGGAAACTGGTGTACAGCATTACATCTGGTCGTCGCTGAAGCACGTTACAAGACGCAAGTTCCATCTATCGTTGAATACATTGTAAACATGCTAATCCAGTCTCGATTACTGTAGTTTCTAAGGGTGCTCTATCGAACGTCCACCACTTTGACAGCAAGGCCGAGGTCGAGGATTACATCCGCGCCCAGGGCATCCCGGCGACCTTCTTCCTGCCTGGATTCTACATGTCCAACTTTTCCATGGGCATGCTGGGCAACCAGAACCCGTCTGGAAACTGGACACTGGCCATGCCGATTCCCGAATCGGCACTTGTCCCTGTCTTCGCAGCGAAGGAGGACACGGGCAAGTTCATCAAGGGCATCGTGCTGAACCGCGATAAGCTGCTTGGCGCGCACATTCTTGGTGCTACCAGCTACATTACCCTGAGTGAGATTCTCGGCTCGTTCAAGTCGACCTTCCCCCAGGTAGGCGCCAAGGCCTCGTTCTTTGAAGTGCCCAAGGACATGTATATAGATATGATGGACAAGATGGGCATGCCGGCTCCTCTAGAGTTGTACGAGAACATGCGTCTGCTCAAGGACTTTGGATACTACGGCGGTGAGAGCCTGGAGCCGTCGCACAAGATTGTCGAGGATAAGCTGACCACTTGGGAGGACTTTATGAAGAGCACCAAGCCATTCGCCGATCTCGAGTAGAGCATAGGCTTCGGGATTATCGCTGACTAAGAGAACAATAATATCAAATAGATATTTGCAGATTTAGCAAATAAATTTTGTCGTGCACAAACCCAGATTATGTGCTCACGTGCTCATTGAAAGCTATTCTCCACTGACTTTTTTGATCATGGAAAGTACGTCACAGAGATTTGAAAGACTAAAAATGAAGAGAATCTTGGATCCTCGGCATGTGAACAAGGCTAATTTTGTCGTCGAACTAAAACCAGGCTAGATAAATACATAAGTTGGGATTAAAGAAGCTTTGAACTCCAAAAAACCGCAATTGCAACCACACGTACTTTGCTTGGTGTGGAATAGCGTAACTGCAAAAGTGGGTCTGACGTATCTTTTTGTGTCATTTTGGCCGTTTAGGTAGCTGCAACGCAACCGCGTCCTTCTTGGCCACTTTATTGACTTGGGTACTTGGCTTTTTTGCTGGCTGCGGCGGGCAAGAAATATTCGCAAATTGCAGTTGCGGTGCGTATGAACAAGCCACAGCCGTATTTAAGAGAACCAGAGCCTCTAAGCCATTCTATTTTATTCACCGATTGTTGTGTTTGGGCCGAGGCTCTTCTTACCTTTTAGCCTTTCGATTCTTGTCGCGGATACTTCTCCATTTCTAATCATCTCTGATTTTCGGATATCTTCTTTTTCCATTGTGCCCATTTCTTTTGATCATCAGACGTTCTTTCTTTTCTACTATCATTTTATTTATTATTTATTTTTATTTCCACCTCTTATCATTCTCATATCGTCATACTCTGTTCTGCTGCTATCTTTTGCCTTTTTTTTTCTCTTTTATCTTTATCTTTCCCAGTTTCAGCTGAATAAAAAGCCTTAGTCGCCCCGTCAACAAATCCCTTCTCATATCAACCGCAAACCCTCTTTCGTTCGTCTATTTCAGTAATTATCCCAACCAATCGACCGACCTACCTATCATTCAATTTAGTCAACCAACCAACCATCATAACAACTCTGTCGATATATCATCGAAATCTCATTCTCAAAACAGAACAGAACTAGGCAAATCCAGCACAAGACGTCATTGACTAGTTTTTTCTTCCACGTCGCGAATTATCCATCATCATACCATCTCTGCATTATCTCTGCCTCTGTCAGCATAAATCGTCCTCCCATTCGCGACTTGCCTCCCATATCTCACTGCCGCTTATCTTCCCCAATAGCCGATCTGCGCTGAGGCATATACTGCGATACCTGTAAAGAAGCAAGACGAATCAGCCACCAGCCTGTCTACCACTGTTACCTGTCCTCCAAGACGCTTCTGCCATCATTTCATTATTACTGTCTCGTCTACAGCTGGTCGTGCATCGTCAAATCCCAACCACGCTAGCCAGCCAGTGCACACACATCAAGCGACTGGCTGACCGTCGACTACAGCCTCTCCTCTCACCACACACTATTATATGGCCTCGCCGCCAAAACCTTGGGAGCGAACCGGCGCACTTGTTCGTGGTACGTTTGATTAATTGCATGATATCTCCCTGTCGATTATCTACATTTTGATATTTCATCTCCTATATCGATGTCTATAATTTGCGCCTTGATCATATACTCCACCCACGAACTGCTGTACTGCTTCTATCTACATGCGCCGCCTCATTTCCAGCCGCAGCTGAGATTCGTTTGCTAACAATCTCAACCTACTTCCAGATCCATCTCTCACAATGGCTTCCACGACCCCCCCGACGACTACAGATGCTCCCCAGCTACCCGAGAGACCGGCCTCGCTCGCCAATACCGTTAACCAGAATGCTGCCACCTACTCTCGGATAGGGATGGGCGCAACTGCACCTTACAGTCCCTACCAGTCCCCTTACTCATCACCCTACAACAGATTCGGTGGAGGTTATGGTGGTGGAGGCTATGGTGGCGGCATGTTTGGCGGTGGCGGCTACGGAGGCTACAGCAATGGAATGTATGGTTCAGGTGGCATGTATGGCAATGGTATGAACGGTGGTATACCAAACCCCAATGATCCAAACAGCCTAGCAAACCGCTTCAACCAGAGCACTCAGGCTACCTTCCAAATGCTCGAGGGTATCGTCGGTGCCTTTGGTGGCTTTACTCAGATGCTCGAGAGCACCTACATGGCCACCCACTCTAGTTTCTTCGCCATGATCTCGGTTGCCGAACAATTTGCGAACCTACGTGACACTCTAGGATCAGTACTGGGGGTATTTGCCGTCGTGCGCTGGATCAAGACCCTCTTTGCAAAATTGACCGGACGCTCTCTTGCTGCCGATGCAACCTCATTAACTCCTGCGGCCTTTGCCCGTTTTCAAGAGAAAGGCGCCGGCGCTGCGTCCGGTCCTGCTCGTGCTAGCCGCAAGCCACTCATGTTCTTCTTGCTCGCCGCCTTTGGCCTGCCATACCTGATGAACAAGCTGATCAAGAACATTGCTGAGAGAGAAGAACGCAGGCGTCTCGCTAATACAGAGAGTGCCCTTATCGCTCACCCGGCACAACCTGATCAGCCTGCCCAGGTTGTCGATGCCTCACAAATGGAGTTCTGCCGTGTGCAATACGACTTTGTAGCATCCAAGAACGGTGATGGTGCCGTTTCCGGTGTCGATCTTGAGGTACGCAAGGGCGACATTGTCGCCGTGCTATCCAAGACTGACCCCTTCGGCAATAACAGTGAATGGTGGCGCTGCCGTTCACGCGATGGCCGCATGGGCTACCTGCCTTCCACATATCTGCAGACAGTTCGTAAGCCGGGTCAGCCTGTGCCCCGCGCTATTGCACCAACGCCGCCCAGCGAGTCGAGCCGGACCAACTCAATGAGCAGCAGCATTGCAAGCCGTATGTCTTCAGGTTTCAAATCTGATACCAGCAAGGCTACCACTCCCGAGCCTTCGGATGCCTCTTTCAACACCATGAAGAGCTTATAAACATGGAGAGCAACCTCAAGAGAAATAAATATCACTTGAATGGTGCCAGCAACTCACCATGGAATAGAATCATATATCGCTAGGCTTGATGTCAGATATTATTAGACTTCATCGTGTTCGTTGCCTTCAGTATATCTCTGACTTGCTATATCTCGTTATCTCTATCTTCATATAAAAACGGCTTATATCTTTTATCGAAAATGTACTACTACTAGTACATAATATCTCTTACCACAAAAGTCCTTGTAATGACTGTTTGTATATCCTTTTAAGGTGGAAACTCATATCCAAACCACCCTTACATTCAATGTTTGAGTTATCACGTACTTGCACGATAACTTCTTTTCTTCATCATATTTTTCTCTTTTTTATTTTTTTTCCTTATTTTATCTTCTCACATCTACTTGAAACTTTTTTTCCACTTTGCTCATACTTTTCAATTACGATCAGGCGAGGAGTTATTCTTTCTTTACTCAGTTCAATATAGTCTTTCTTTTTCTTCATCTTTATATCCCACTCTCCCTTCTTTACTTCATCAAAGTGCTATTTCTTTATCTTCTTTTTAAGTCTCTTTGCAATATTGTATTATTTCTCAAGCGTATCGGTTTTGATCTTACACGAAGAGGCTTGAAAATTATATTTTTTGCCGACTTTATGTCTACGTCTATTCCTAGGCCGACGATCAGATTTTTCTGTACAAAAAGACACGTATCATCCATACCTCATATAGCTATTTATGATAAAATCTTTATGTTTGTATAATATTCAAATTCCGAACGTTAGAGCATGTGCATGAGATTTCTGTATATATATATATCGTCATGTAGAATATGTCGTCGACATGAAAAGACTTTATATGTGCATTACCCTCAACGTTGTAGTTTATATCGACATAGTCTAGGTATACTATAATATTACAGGGACTTGAAAAGGTTGAGAATAATGGTTCAGGTATATTAAGCGAGAAGGCCTCCCATTCGTGTTTTTTCTTGATAAAAGTCGTGTAAGAAAAGGGGAATAAGAGCAGGGCTTATATAGAGAGGAAGAGAATAAGGAAACAAAAAATATCGATTTTTGGCAACTAACATGGGAACCGCAAAAATGAAGGTATGAGGCTATTTTTTGACACTGTAAAAAAAGGGATCTTTTGGCTGAAACAAGCTTAGATGACGTCAAATATCAGACTTCAGAGTAGAGAAAGACGAGAAATTCAGACTTTGGTTTTATATCTCTATATTAAATATCATGAGACTGAATGCATATAACCAACTCTACTTTATAAATATGATGCAATACATCTAAAACATTGCACTACTTGTACGAAAACGTCTGCGCTTATGCTGTGATGGGAGAACTTCATCATCTTGTACTACCTATGTGGACATTTTAGGCATTAGATTTTTGTTTTGAAATGAAACTCCTGCATTGACTGTCTATTAAATCAAGTGTTAGACAAGACGGACGTCGGCCATCTTGAAGAACTAGCCTTGAGTTACCCGGCACGCCAACTATCCATGATAGAGCACCGAAGTGACCATTGTTGGTACACAAAGTCTACATGAGAGGGAACTTATGTGAATATGTGTATCCTCTTGATCATAAAGAAATAGAGGCCGTGAATGATGTGATGAAAGAAGGAGAAGAAGAGCTTTCAAAGAAGCGGTGATTTGCAAAATTTCTAGTAGAACCCATGACAGTCGACGACATGCTAATCCTTTAAGCTCATTTTAGATGGTGGATTTAGGAGGGAACTCTCTACTATCTAGTCACCGACTAGGTGTCAAGAAAACCCCTACATGTATCCATCCTCCTTTTTTTTTCCTATCGTCTCTTGCATTTTCCGTTCCCTTTCATACAAGTTGCTTGGTATAGATGCCGTAGTGTTAGGCAGCGATATGATCCGAACTTGGGCTCTAATTTGAGGTCCTTGGTTCAGTTTTGATGTGTAGTGGAATATCGTGATATTGGACGACTTGCGATGTGAGCGAACTATACGAGGCAGAAACAAGATAATGATATTTCAAGTCTATCACAGTATGGGGATATAGTGACTATACTATTAAGAATACAATGGAACATCTAGATCAAAACTGGTACTCGCTTACAGATGATACTATATGGGCTTCTTTCGAGGGGACTTCACGGATGGAACTTGATGCTCGGATATTCATCCACCATGTCACTTGGCTTATATGCAGCAATCATCCGTCTATGCCGGCATCTGGGTCCTTCCTCTTCTTTATGACTTCTTACTACGCGATATTCACTGATGAATAGGGCGAAAAAGACGAGGGAACAATTTAACGGTCTGATCTAGGGTTGTAACAAACTTCGTGCTATCCACTGACCCGAATTTGATATTTGATGGTTGCACCTGCCGCTTCAGCCGTGGTTTCCATTTTCTCACTTCTCTTCCATAGAAGGAAGAACTTGAAAAGAAGATAAACAAAAAAAAAGTACAAGAATCTGCCTTTCCTCCTACGGAAGCTGCCTATTTCTGCGTTGATAATGTTTTCGTCGTCTTTGTTGTTATCTTTTTTTCGAGCGTGGCTCGATTCTTAAGGCTAAAAAGTAACCTCAACTCGGCGCCCTTTTCAGTATTTGTTTCTTGGTTTTGTTATCCGCTTATCCATATCTATCCAAAAGAGAAGAAAAAGTACTACTTATTAAAATCTTTGTTGTCTGTGCTTGTTTCTTGCGGAGAGAAGAAAGCTTGACTTTGAGTTGGTGATATCACGGTTTGCGTTATTTCGATCATTTGTCATATTACAAGGCCTTATTGTCCGTCTTGTTGTTGTGGACGGAAGAGTTTCCTATAATTTCTATCGTGCACCGTATTGTCACTTGCTTGGTTCTGCGCTACTTCTACGATAGACCTCTCCCGCCATGCATATCTTCACTCTTTCTACATTTATGGCAGTCCTGTCAACGCTGTCAGTAGTCACTGCGAGTCCCATAGTATGCCCAGACGTAAGTTTGCCGTTTACTTCTTCTCAAGCCTTCAACCCATCGAGGAATGTCCAACTAACAATATAATCTGTACTATTAGTCTGTCCGCGACCTGATTTTGAATGGAAAGGTTCCAGAGGAAGCGTGTTGCTCGTACGGCATCTGCAAGGGAAACGTCGTTGTTCGCATGATGTAAGGATCCTCCAGATTGATCAAGAGAAAACAGATGGCTTGATTGTCAGCATCGATAGCATATGGCCGAAGCACGCTATAAGATACGACCGTATGTCCCACTATAACTATTTGGATCAGATCAGTCAGCTGGCAAACAGGTGTCCTTTCTTGGATAGCCAACTCGAGCCTATAATGTGAGGCAACAATATATTGTGTAACTCTTCTTAGAGTCTACGTGATCGGCTTTGTATCCTCACATGTGACGCTACTTCGGAAATGGGATAGATGCAACCAGGACACCAACGGGATGAAAGAACGATCCTGACGGGAGGAGCAACCAATCTCTCTAACGGTATGGCAAACTTAGGCGAACTACTCTTCATTTTGAGTCGCTGTCCTTGGGTCGGGTGCTTTTTTTTTTTGCTTCTATCAATTGTTTGTTTGATGGAACATGGTTGGGCATATGAGACCTGTCATGATATGGTTCTCTGCTATTGTCTATGGACTGGGTTTCATGTGGAAGCAGCAGACTGTCATTTCCTTTCTTGGCTCATACTATGTGTTGGCAAGATTGGCCCTTTGAATTAAATCAATGGTGCATAAAACATAACAAGGCGGACAGCGTCTCGACGGACTATACTCAGATCAATCATAACGTATTATTGTTAGAGATCATGAGATACAGAGTATAAATGTTAACATGTATTGAAAACGAGAAAGCACTTGATTGAAAGAAAACACCGATTTAGTGGCTTATGCACTTGATATTAAAGAAATATCAAACATAGTTGATACCACGATCTCCTGCATACATACGACCCTGCGGATATTTTTGTCTGTTGACATTCTTTGACGTCTGGTTGGCGTTGTACCGAGGCGCAACGATAGTTGATTGGCGCGGCAAAACTCCAAGTACCGCTGCATACCAACTTTCATGTAGAGTGACATAGGACGCACCCTGACCCGCAAGAACCACACTGGCTACTACCCGGCTTGATTCGCGATCCAATCCCAGACGAAGCTTAGCCGTCGTCCACAGGCGATATTCGTTTCCAGATTCCAGATGCGGCTGCTGGTTGGGTCTATTAACTCTTATCGCGGACTTTTCTCCGATATTCTGGTAGTATTTAGGGCATATTAAAAATCGTCTAGACGTACCTAGACTGCCTATTCTATGGTCAGTGTATGGCAGCGGCTGTTTAAATCGATATCAGATTAGACCTCGTGACCAATATTCCCGATACTGGTAAGCGATGGCCGGGGATCGTCACTGTATATGTAGATATCGAGGATAGAGCAGAGGAGACGGACGAGAAAATATACTCTGCCGCTGTTTTCATTAGTGCAGTCATCGTTTGATCATAGTGATAGAATGTCTGTTGGAATTAACAGGCCCGCGTGGTTTAAGCACGAGCTGATATGTTCATGCATACATACATATAGAAGCGCTTATTAGTAGGCTAGATAAGAACCAGTCTGACTTATAAGACTCCAATATCTGCAATACTTTGCAGGGCTGATATCCGTGTTTTATATAGCCATTGGTGCCTTACACTTGGCAATTGCTCCGAGCGGTCATATCTGCAGGTAAACTCGCGAGTCTTCCTTCTTTATATTTTATGTGCCATTATTTCCTTCCCATTACACTGCTTCCTTCTTCCATCATTGTTGCTACATAATAAAGATTACGACTTTTCCCGCCTAAGCTTTGCTTATCTTGCCATTACAAACAAGACACCTACGAAAGCAATCATGGCTTCCCAAACAGTTGTAGAGCCGACTAAAGCTAATATCGGCGTCTGGACCAACGTGGCCCACGATCTCAAGCTTAACCCATGCGAGCCGACGTTAGAAAGCGTGCAAGCCGGCACGGAGCTCAAAGAAGGCGAGGTCACGGTGGCCATCAAGAGCACGGGAATCTGCGGCTCAGACGTCCACTTTTGGCACCACGGCTGCATCGGACCGATGATTGTAACAGACGAGCATATCCTAGGCCACGAGAGCGCCGGCCAAGTCATTGCCGTGCACCCGTCAGTCACTAGCCTCAAGGTCGGTGACCGTGTGGCCATTGAGCCAAACATCATCTGTGGAGAATGTGAGCCATGTTTGACGGGCCGCTATAACGGCTGCGAGAAGGTGCTGTTCTTATCGACGCCTCCGGTGCCGGGTCTACTGCGCCGCTACGTGAACCACCCGGCCACCTGGTGCCACAAGATCGCCAACATGACGTACGAACAGGGTTCGCTGCTAGAGCCACTTAGTGTGGCCTTGGCCGGTATACAAAGAGCCAATATAACACTGGGAGACCCCGTGCTGGTCTGCGGTGCTGGCCCTATTGGCCTGATTACGCTACTATGTGTCACGGCAGCCGGGGCATGTCCCGTGGTGATTACGGATATTGACGAGGGTCGCCTCAAGTTTGCCAAGGAGCTGGTGCCGTCGGTGATCACGCACTTGGTGACGCGTCAATCAGCCGAGAATAGCGGCAAGGCCATTGTGGAGTCATTTGGCGGAATCGAGCCAGCAGTTGTCATGGAATGCACGGGAGCAGAGCCATCTATCGCATCGGCTATCTATGCGTGCAAGTTTGGTGGCAAGGTGTTCATTATCGGCGTGGGCAAGAACGAAATCAACATCCCGTTCATGCGGGCCAGTGTGCGTGAAGTCGATATCCAACTCCAGTACCGCTACTGTAACACGTGGCCACGGGCTATTCGGCTGGTGGAGAACGGTATCATCAACCTCGACAAGCTGGTAACGCATAGATTCAAGCTAGAAGATGCCATCGAGGCATTCAAGACAGCGGCAGACCCAAAGACGGGTGCCATCAAGGTCCAGATCCAAAGTGACTACGGTGTGGATTCGTAGAGAGAAGTAGTGGTCTACATTATGGATATATATCAGTTAATCAACCATTAAGGGTCATTAACACAACCTTTTTTTTTTCAAAAACACATTTGATGATACCGGGCTTTATTGTTGTTTCGTGAATTCAGGCTCAAAGAAGCCTAGTGCCGTGCTTAATTTGAGGTAGTAATCTCTGTGAGCAATTTTGGCTGGCCGGGATGATCCGCTCTAACTTCAACCCAAGATATTCCGAGAAGTTATGGTGCGTGCCGATTTTGCATGTGGAAGCCAACGACTCCGCTTTTACGGCTATACTGTAGCGATCTCTAAACTGTAGTGGAAAAAATCATCAGCTTTGCAGTATCGTCAAGGGCGCGTGCAATATTGAAGGCAGCGCACTCCAGAGCCCATTGGTGCCAACCAAGCAGGAAAATCTGTGCAATAATGTGGCGATCTTATAGAAAAATGCACCAAGAAGTAAATGCAGTAGCTTAAATGCCAGAAAAGAGCTTTCAAGACTGTCTGGTGGCATGTCTAAACCATAGCGGCCAGGTTATTGCTATCAATCACGACCTGTGTTTTTTCCGTCCTTTTATTTACCCACACTAAAGCTGAGACTTGTTTATCTGGCTCTGTAGAATTATAATCTTTTCCCCCCCGAACGAAGAAAAAAAAACCCACCTTTTAACTCTCAGCACCAGCAAATCACAACATAAGCCTCTCTTTTTATTTTTTCCCGAGTGATTTTGGACGATCTGGAACCCTTTCCATCGACGACTTCATCGACGCCCTTGAACGCTACGAATTTACGATCTTTCTTTCTGCCCCGCCGAAATCGTCCATTCGAAGACCTTGCCGGATCATCGGAAGAAAAAAAAAGAATCTAATAAAATTGTCAACAACCACACACAAAAAAAATGATGTCCGCCGTCCGTCCCTCAATCCGCGCTGCGCTGCGCTCGCCTGCCGCCCGCTCTAGACTTCAGTCGACTTCAGCGCAGTCCGCTCAGCAGACTGCCACTAATGCTGCTGCGTCGGCTTCGGTCGCTGCCAACAAGGCCGTTGCTGGCCTGAGCAAGGCTGCCAACGCTGCTGTCCCGGCTATTTCCAATGCCGCGAAGGCTTTAGGCAATGTCGGCGGTCGCACCGGCCAAGTTGTTGGGCTGGTGAACAGTACGTCGTTGTCCCCTTTACTGTGTTACGAGTCCTTGGATGGGATGCTGTTTTGAATCAGATACGTAAACACATGGCATCGTGGGGAGACAGACGTCGTGTCTCTGAGCTTTGTATCTCTTGGGCTGCTTTAGCATCCTGGCTTGATTAAACATGGCAGCTATTCATGTGAAATCTTGCTAAGCGTGGACTTCATAGAAGCTATCCTTAGAAGAAGAGACCCTCGAAACATGCCGCCTCAAACCTACCCGAACCACCTACGAAGACCTTCCCACCCGCAATCCAACATACTCTTAACTTGATAGTAACTAACATATCTTCTTTTCTATCTTAATAGAGTCCATTCCCGTCGTCACTTTGTACTCCAAGGTCGCCCTCGAGCTCGGCAAGTTCATCGCCGCCGGCCAGAAGATGGCTGTGCCGTAAGTACCAAACCCCGAAATTCTCCACACGCGATCAATCTCATTCCACAGCTTCAACCTTTTGCAAAGCTCGTCTTCAAGCTAACTTATCATGCTTCTTTCTTTCTCAAAACACAGTTCTTGGGCTACCTTCCAAGCCTATTACATTCAAGCCTTCAACGCCCTCAAGAACCCCGCCAAGTTGATTGCCTCTGCCCAACAGACCTTCAACACCCTGCGCACTGCTGGCGTCACCACTGCCCAGCTGGCTACCGCCGGCGTGCTCGGTGCTGAGCTACTCGGCTTCTTCACTGTTGGCGAGATCATTGGCCGCTGGAAGCTCGTTGGCTACCGCAGCGATGCTGTTGCTGCTCACCACTAAACGGCTTCGTCATATTGCTTCTCTGTCTCTCCCTCTACGGCGTGTTCTATGCCTTGTGATAAGTCCAGTGCCGTTCTTGAAGTGACCTAAACGTTAACGACACCTTTCATCACGTTACGTCTTCTTTTTTTTCTCTTTCTTTTTTCTCGATGCTGATGATATCTTCTGATCATTTCTGCAAATACGACGACTTTACTTTCCTCTTTTCTTCATAATTATCAATTTCCATTGGTCATTGAGTTGTCAGTCAGAATATGTGAAATAGTCCCGGAAAAAAACGTCAACATCTATATCAAGAAAGCAGAACTCAAGATCACCTGGGAATACCTTCTTAGATTTAAGCTCGCTGAAGAGAGATACCTCATGATACAGATGATGCTAGAATTAGCAACTCTCAAAAAGCCTTTTTTTGTTTATATATGTGTTGGTCAGAGGATGGGAGCAGGCTTTGTATACTCTTTCGGTTTTTATTATGCTTTTTTTTACCTTCACATCTTCTATTTTCTCTTGGCCATTTGCTTCGGCACACAACTTTCCTATGCATTCCCTCTCCTAGGGTTTCTTTTTTTCCTACTTTCTCCTGTCCCTCTCTTCATTCCATATGTACCTGTAGCATTTGTAGATGGCCATTTCCCTTATACGATGTGTGTTCCTAGACCAAAGGTCTTGGTCATATCTTCTTTGTACGATTACAATCGATTTTTTAAACTTATTCTTTGCTATGTATACTTTAATGGTTCTGTGAATGTGAGTCCAGATATACATATAATGTGACGTGACGTAAACTAGTCAGGACTCATCTAGCCAGTGGTACTCTAATATGGAGCTGTGACAGATACTCACTATGCAATTGTGCTGTTGTCACATCTGATCAGACTGTTTACTACTAACTGTACATCAGTATATCCCACCACCATGACTCGACTAGGACTAGTTCATTGTCTCGTATGTACAAAATTCCTTGTATTGGCCCAACTCAAACCTGACCATATATAGATGTCCGGCATGATGCTCAAACCAACACTTGCTCCCCCTCCACCGCCCAAAGTCTCGAGGGTGTATAGTATAGACAGTATGGTCATAGTATAGAAAAGATCATATAGTTCCGTTGTCTTTTATGACTCCTCTGACGTGGCTCAAAAGCGCCTTTTTCCCTCATTGACCTATCTAATCTGCTGCGTGTCTCGTCTTCACCGACCTTCTCTGAATGCTTCGTAGTGTTGCCATGGCCAGATTAGCCGACCTTATTCACGTCATCTTAGACTTGAAAGAATCATATACAACAACACACACATGTACACAGTCTTCTCCATACTTTCCTCATTCCATCTAAGCGAAAGAATACTTATATATGTGACTATCAGCCTGGATTGGCAAATGCATGTCTACCTAACATCCTTTTCTAAGTCTAGTGTCTTCTATGGAGGAGGGAAGGGGATTCCAACGGACCTTATATCATGAGCCGATGACGGTGCGTTAGGCGAAGATACCTTAGTCTGTCAATGTGACCTACATCTACATCCTACACATGGATCATGGAACCAACGAGGTGTGGGGATGTGGTCAGACGTATGTATGGCAGTCCACTACATATATCAGAGGGCGTGTACAGAACAAGGTCTTCTTCGGGCCATTGTCTGTCCTATATTTACAGAGACCCATGGTTCCATTCCAAGCTAGCAGGGCGAAAGACACGCAGCTAGATAAGGTATGGGTGGATTTTGACTTTCGTGCATTGCATGTATGCTACGGTCCAAGGCGTGTGTACATTGAAGTTGCCATATATACTACAGTGGAGTAGATAAGCTGACACTATGGAACAGCTTGGAATGGCGTAGGATGGTGGGAACAACGCACCATATGCCAGGTCGGGCAAGCCTCGAAAGGTTGTATCTATATGTATACAACGTAGAAGATTCTATAATAAAACCCGTAAGCTCTATCCATAACACGCATATGGAAAGAAAAAAAGAAGCTATCAAAGGATATGTGAGCAACCAACAGCAAGGATTCATGCAATGGTGAACTTTACAGCTGAAAACATCAAATTACAACAGCCTACATCTTTCAATCTATGCTTAT
Organism: Davidsoniella virescens; assembly: GCA_001513805.1. Taxonomy (NCBI): domain Eukaryota; kingdom Fungi; phylum Ascomycota; class Sordariomycetes; order Microascales; family Ceratocystidaceae; genus Davidsoniella; species Davidsoniella virescens. The sequence goes on along the minus strand of LJZU01000294.1, from coordinate 12,762 downwards.
TTGTTTTATTTGCTGGTTAAGTTTGTTTGCTTCTACTTACTTCTCTATGCTTCCGAGGGCGGCAGAGGAGGGACCTAATGGGTCTTAAAGGCAAAGTTAAATACACGCTGTACATTATACATTCCTACGCCCCCTCCATAATATTATGTACAACAGGAGCAACAAGACCTTGCCAGCGCATACAGTTTGTGAATGTGCTTCTAGACTTGATTAATATCATTGTGATTGCTTTTCTTTTCGTGTTATGTCGGACGTGGATGGAGTGAGGTTAGCAAAGCTGAGCTTCATAGTCAATATAAGTACTTCAAATATGTTAACGTGATATCGTATAATCAAATATAATATGTGTTGGCTGTGTATATGACTTGGTGCCAATATCTAGCCGTTCAAGGCTGTATTCTTGACAGTGACACTATCGACTATCCTTGAGCCATTCTTTGTATACTACCAAGTGTTCTAGTCTATCAACCTACCACCACGTAACTAGGTATTGAGTTCTCGTATATCTCATGGAGTCTTATACTACACAGATATTTTGAGGTTTTCATAGCCTAATATTGTTAGTGCTTCCTGGATGATTCAATTTAGTTCTGCAAAGCCAAGTTTGATGAAACCCCCAAGTTTGTAAACCTCATATTCTCAGATATAGTACATTGAAAATGAATCCCATCTGCAGAATGCATTACAGACACTTTGCCGTATGAGCCCTATCGAAAGAAGCTTTGCTGAGCTACACAGCCTCTGGAAAAGAGTACATAGTCCCAAATCTTATGCTACAATACAAGATGCAAACCCAACGACTATACAGAATTCCACAACCAATGTACATTATATAGCAAGCATGCCCAATCCCAGGAACCAACACACAGTAGTATTCAAGATATTGGAGTTGAGCTCGCCTACTCATCCATAAAGATGCAATCCATGCCAAGTCATAGAAACAAAGCTTCAGCTGGAGAGTAAAAAAAAATTAGGACATCTGATGGCTACATTAGGCCGTCATTGAATTTATTCCGTATGTTTTGTTTGGTAGTGAAACGATTACACACTTACCTCTCGAGCCTGATTTTTAGTGATTCTTCTCAGGGAGGGGGGCCAAATATAATAATTTCATTGCCCTGGCGTTTGTATCTCTCTAGTACGGGTCTTAGTATAACCGCTAAGGTCAGCCTATTGATATTGTAGAAACACACTCGTTTTGTATGAAAAGTAAATAATAAGCCTTATATTGACTTGAAGGGCCCGAAGAAGCAAGAAATGCCAAAACCAACAAGGATGGCCTGATGTGAAGGCTATTCTTTTGTTAGTTCCAACATACCGGATACAAGACCGTATCTACAGGCCCAGTTTTTTCGGTCTCTTTTCTTTCTTTCATACAACTTCATACTATAGACACGATTTAAAAAATGCCGGTGGGTATCAGCCTGATCGTTATTTCAATTCATCAATATTCTATTGTAGTCATGCTAAAACTTGTACGTGTTAGATAAAGAAAGAGTAGCAACTTGTCGTTTCTGCATTATCATTATGTTCAGTCTGTAATACAAGGTGACATTGTAGTACAGATTGACACACTTGCCTCTTGCCTCTCAAATCCGATGACGTCAGAGTCAGCACCATCACTTTCTTCAATAGATCAATACTGGTTAGAATAATAAGCAAAACGTCTAGCATGATAATCGATGTATATGTCTTTTTAATGATTGAATTAGTGCTATGAAAAGAAAAGAAAAGAAAAGTCATCCCACTTCATACACAATAGTAATGAGACGCCCACCGCTGTCCAGGTAAAAGCAAGTTGTTCTGTCATGTATTCCACTAAACCATTGCGCCAATACTAATGTGCGTACACGCTATGAAGAAGCTATACGATTACATCTAAGATTCTATCTCCCCATGTATCTATAACTTCGTCCTCCACATACAGTCATAAGTAGCCTTCTATGCTAAAATAGACCGCACTATTTGGTTGGTGAAACCGGGGCTCTAGTGATGTCTGGCCTCCGTGCAGTCCATGTAAATCTAAAAAAGTAGTAATTGTTAGAGTTTTCATTCGCAGCTAGATACTAGATTTGTGCATTTCAACTTACAGTTTGACATATGGCTGCCATCTAAGTCCACACATCTCTCTACCCAGATCGGCTACTAGATCGTTCACTTCTTCGGCTGTCATACCTAAAGCTTGCGTAAATGGCCGCATTGACATGGCTTGTATACTGTGTGTGAGGGCCAAGTTCATGTATCGGCCAGCCTTTTCGTTTTGCGGATCCCATGGGTTCAGTGGCACGTCTATAACTGTTTGCTCGATATCGACGAATCCTGCTCGCTGAAGTTTGTTTTTCGTGTCTTCGCCATTGACAAGCACATCATACCGTAGTCTCTTCATAGCCTCTTTGTATTTGGATTCCCAAATATAGAACACTGTGCTTTTATCGATGGAGCCATTAGCTGAATAAATGGTCCATTCGAAGTCAGCCTGTTCGAAGTAGCCAGTCCCTGGTCTTAGATGGCTAGATTGAAATATAAAACAAGTCAGTTTGATTAACCCAAAAGTCTACCAGTGAATGACATCAAGATAAAAAGCACCTACGCATAGACATTATCGTAGATCTTATCCCAATCGTCAATTTGGCCCCAGAGCATACGAGCGTGAATCATATCCCAGTTGTGTTCAACATTTTCCCAACTGCCTTCGATGTTCATGGGCCAGAAGTATGTGTTGTGTAGAATTCTGTGATCTGGTTAGTGTGATGTCGCTGATTATGACGACTTAGATTTATTTTTGGCAAACTCTTACGATTGTGGCTGCATGTACCAAAAGAGGTCTAATCCGAGAATAGAACCTTCTGGGAATTCTCTGTTTGTCTTGGTTAGTATGTTATCCATAAGTATTAGAGTGGTTACAGTGTTTTTCTTTCGCTTACTTTGCCATCATGATAGCCCAGATTCCCGTGCCAGTACCCAAGTCAAGAATGTTGGGGCCCTTGGCGGATTGTACTGGCTTAAAAGTAGTGCTAGAAGTAGGTGTAGGAGGTGCATCGGTAATACTAGGCTCTCCATTAGATGCTCTAGAGGCACGCCCGGAGCCGCGACTTAACGGCACAGAGTATAGTTTATCTCCTCTCACACGGCTGAACACTGACTGAAAAACATCCATTCGCTCTTTTTCAGGCTATATTAAGTCATCAGTCTACAGTTCTTTCACTGCCGGGAAAACACGTTATGACTTACAATGTCTGTAGGCCAGGGATAGCGTGGGTACTTTTTATCGTACTTGCGCCCATTTTCAACCAGAACATACTCCTCAGTCGGGTCGGCAGGGTCCTTGGACTCAGTAGTATTGTAGATGAATGGTGGGTAAGACCTTGATAGTGTTAGCAACGATATATATTCTAAGCTAGTTGAAATAGTCAGGCAAGACTTACATCGATGCGTATTTACTAAATCAATCCAAGTTGAAGTGGTAGAATTAGTAAATGTCAGATTCAGCGCAATGTATATGCCGTTGTGGATATAGTAATGCAACACTAAATTGATTTTGTTTGTCTTGTGCTTCTTAGTGCTGTTAGCAAGGCTGCTCAATATGCCAACTAGATATGACACTAAGATATCGTCCAACAGTGCGATGACTGAGTTCTTCACGGTGTGAGAATCACAGCGTGTCTTGTTCCAACACTAGAGCGGCAATGATGATGGTAGTAATGTAATAAATATGAATTAGGGAAATGCAGACAGATGTTATGTAATAGTATGGGGTAGTTTTGGGCAACACAAATGAGTTTATAGAAAAAAAATATTTATAAAAAAAAAAAAGGCTGTGGGAAGATCAAGATGGAGCGTGAGAGTCCGAGTCCTCAAGGAAGGTTGCCGTCCCTAGCTTTATATAGGAAGCGATGGTTGTTTCTTAAAGTTGAGGTCAAGGACCATGGGCAAATCAAAATTAATAAAAAAAATTGTGCTAGGCTCAAGTGCAACCTTGCACAACAAGAGCCAAGATCTGCAGAAAGATACTAGTAACAACGAACACCGACTAACTACAGCGATACTAATGACTGCAGCAGCCAAAGTTTGAATCGTGAACGGTGTAGAATAATGATAAAAAGAGGTAAATAAATGATGTATATCTGGGCCTTGGGAAGCAGATGTAAGGCGCACAGTAGATCAAAGGGTGTGTGAGCATACAGTGGGTAGTCAGAGTAAGGGTGGTAGTGGTAGCGATAGTAGAGGTGTGTATACAAACACCAGTGATGGTGATCCAGACTGATAAGATAGGCGGGCGAGACGACGATGTTGGTCAAGGTAAAGTAAATATGAAAGGACGCTCTATTTGCAGGTCGACCACAAGAGAAAGAAAAAATATTGCTAGAAATCCGGCAAAAGAAAGAAAAGAAGGGAAGCAAGTCAACTGGTGAATGGTGTGGGTAACAGCAGGGTAAGGATAGTCAGCGGGTCAGTCAGGGTCAGGTCCGTCAAAATCGCACTCAAGCCAGCCAGCCAGCCAGCCAGATTTGTATTAGCAGCACTGGCCGGCAACGACAATTGATCACGGCCCTGGAGTACAATCACAACCGCTAAGCTACTTACTTATAGTACACTAGTACTATGGCAAAACATGGACCAAATCAACTCCAGCTAGAGCTAAAGAACTTGCATTCCCGAAATAAACCTACAGCAATCACAACGTCAATAGAAGTGATGATAGGTGGTAGTAGTAGTAGTGATATCTTTCGTGAAATATCTGTGTAGAGTCTATAATATGTATATAGTCTTCTGATGATAGGTCATGATTTTGATATTCTCGGAGCGGGCTCATAGCCAGTGATAGACGGATAACAGCTTAAGTCAAATCAAAAGTCGAAGCATGGGAGCAAGGCCAGAGAGCAAGGGGGGGGAGGGGGGTGGTGGTAAAATGAAATAGAAGACTGCAAACGTTGATTACAGAGAAGGGGGTGGATGGAGAGTCATAAACATGCTTAGCTGCAATTGTGTCGGGGGTTACAGTACTATACAATAAGTTGGTGGAAGAAAAACCCGTTGGATATTCAGTTTCAGAGAGGAGTACATCAAAGCAGGCTGTAATCAGCAGTGAGAGTGTGTTGGTGGTATGGTGTATGGTATAGTACATATGTGGTGTGGTTCGCTTATGGGAAGGGCATAGAGACGTCTAGAGAACAACAGATGATGGGCGATTAAACAGACAGAAATATACATACTTTGTGCGCTATAGGAGTGTACATAAGCAGATATGAGTATTAGACCTACTGAGCAGTCTATTATGACCGTCACTCGTGATTTTTGAGAACGTCGTTTTGAGTGTGAATGAAGCCTAGTCGTGTTTGACACTGTGATAGTACCAGTAGAGTTTGAGGTGCTAGCGCAAGGCGGTGAAGAAGCCAACACTGGCGGCTAGATAAGTTGGTACAAAGAAGCCGATCAGAAACAAAAAAAAAAAAAAAAAAAAAGAGAAAATAAATCAAACCGCATAAATGCCAGAAACAAGACGTTTTTGGCAGTTTTGTAGACCAGGATAGCAAGTCTGCGAATGGCCTCTTTTCACGGGCAACTTGAAAACAAGGCTAGCGATCGGCAGAGCTATATAGCAGCATCAACCCTATAAAAAAGCCAACTCTCGATGTATCCTTTTGTGTGGGTAGAAGTGGGCAACCCAGAACTGCAGCAATGTGTCGTAATGGTGGGAGCCAGAAAGAATACTAAGGCCGGCACAGGCGAACGACGGTCAAGTCAGTCGTCTAATCTAGCCAGACAGCAGGAAACCAGAAAGAAGTCGAATTGAAAGTCGGTTGTTGCCAGGGGTCTAACTAGCTGTCTCTGATATCTTTTGTTTATGCGCCTTTATAGTTGAAGTGAGTGGCAGTGATGATATCAGTAGCAGAGTAGAGGCGGTAGCTAAAGCGTTCTCAGCATGAAGGCGTTTTCCGTCCTATGTTCAATAAAGCAAAGACCACCTACCTCCCTGTGAGCAGCAGCAGCTCAACAAATAAGAGAGAGCACTGTACTAAATCGAGGTAGCAGCAGCGTCCGTCCAGCTTGCAAGACAGATGGGACAAGGCTATGTGTTGGACAGAGCTCTGATGCGGTCAAAGAAGGATGGCAAGGACTGATTTGACGTGGTCTAGGCCAGCAAAAAAAAAACGGGAGAAAGAAATGGCCGTAGATGCCTGATGTTGTTCTTGGTAGTGCAGATAGAAATAATTCAGTAGTAGGTTGTCGCAGTAGCGGTGTTAGCGCTGCGTGTGCGATGGCTGCAATGGCTGCTATGATCTCATCACGGGCATGCAATGGGCCAGCGTTTGTTGGGTGTGCAGTGCAGGCGGCACGAGGGAACAGAAACGTAATAATAGATATGGATATGTAGACCAAGATGCGTCTGTCTGTCTGGAAGTGAAAGGCAACATAAACGAAAAGGCCTAGTTAGAGATGCGGTAGTTGAGAAAGAGGGAGCAGCGTCAAGATTATGGAGCTATGAGCGCCGAACAACATCAAGACGATACTAGCAGCAGCAGTCTGTTTAATATCCAGACTCAGTAAACGGCAGAAATGGGGCCTTTGGTAAAGCCAGCAGATATGGAGTAGTATGAAAGAGAAAAGAAGAATAGAAAAGGTACAGGCGCAGCTTGTTAGTCAGCGTACTAGTAGCCTACCCACAACAATACAATTTAAGGAACAATTAAATGACGAGAAAGTTCCGCAGTGAGCCCCCGGACAATTTAAAACAATGGCAAATCGAAGCAGACAAACAAGACGCTGTTTGGAAAACAGGGAATTCCCAGCGAGGAGCGAGCCTAGACAGTGCACGGCGAAAAAAGGATCGCGACGTTCAATCTAGTTGTGGTTCCAGTTGTAGTGATAGAAGAAAAAGACAAGCAACAAGCGGACTATGTCTCCTCCCGATCGCTAAAGCTAAGCAGAGATGATAGCAAAGCTTCTACCAGCGCTAGCGAAAGCCGTCGAAGGGAACTAAGATAGTAGAGAGAAATAGAGGGCTAAGCAAGGGGGAGCCAAACAATGGCTCATAAACAAAAGGAAGAAAAAATAGATCAATAAAGCAGGTCCTAGCATAATACGGTAAGAATCTACTAAGGAAAAATTAGCCTCAGAAATTAACCAGCTTTTTCTACAAAGCAGCACACTAATTGAGTGCCTACAACTGCCTCACGATGGATTTCCGGCGTTTTAATAGATCTAAAAAATTATATGACAGTGCTTTAGCAAGAGTACAAACAAGGAAACTGCAGCACAATTACACACGAAATACAGAATGGCAGTTGTTCTATCGGGTTCCAGGCCTTCAGACCTTCTCATTCTATCCCAAAGCCTGAAGAGATTTGAAAAGAAAAAAAAAAGCCCTACATGATTCCACACAGATAGTCATTATCATCATCATTATAGTCATCTATCCCTTAATTAGCCTACTCCGAACCGAGACTTGTCTTGTCAATGCAGCTCTAAAAATCACGCCTTTCTTCTTCCTAACGTCTTGTTTTATTTTATTTTGTATTTATTTTTCATTTCCTTTTTCCCTTGAACCCAGTTTTGCCCATCTTACGGCTGATACAAGACCACCACTTGCCTGGGCTTTTTGAGACACGCAAGTCGCTACAGCGTACTTTCAACCCTTTCATAAGCCAGCTACTACGTTTGTACCAGATACAGATATGTATATGCTACCAATCCGTGTTGCGCCGATATACAGTTATAGTTGTACATTATGTACCAGACGTACTTCAAGTACACGATATACAAAAGTTATACTCGCGAGCTATCCATGTGACAACGCTGAGATATCAAGTGCCGGCATAAAGCACTCTTGTTTTCACTCGCCTGTACGGCCTTCCACTCTCGTCTAAAAACGGCCAAGAACAAATCGCCCGGCCATTCATCCACACCATTCATGTCCAGATCCAGATTGGGCTATGTGAAGTACCGACAGGGAAGACAACTACATATACAACTAGTCAAGGGCCCGCTTACATATATAGCCCCGGCGAACCGAAGAGCCGCTGTCTCCTGCCCACTCCCAGCCCACCATTGTGCATAGGACCCAAAACGGCCAACAGATACTAGACACTCCAGGGCTAGCGTCATGCCATACGATCGGGATTTGCTCGGCCTACATTCAAACTGCAATTCACATATCTGTGCATATATCATGTGTGTATGTATGTACATACCGACGCACTGTATGTTGGCCGTTATTGTCTGTGTATCGCCACTCGGTGTCTTTGACCATACATGGACTTCGGTCGGCTGTGGCTGATAGCCCTCAAAACTCAGCTATGGTCCAACACGAACATTGCTTTGCACAGGTGCCACTAATGATTTTAGTGCCAACGCTCAGAGAATAGCCCCCAAAGTAAGGCCTAGTTATTTCTATCATTACTCTCAATGCGCAAACGCGCATATTCTCGAAGCTGCCAGAGGTTTGCGTCCCGACGTCCCTATATTGGGCACAATAGTCACACATATTCGGACCCTATTGCAATCCATGTATCACATGAGTTGTCAATATAAGTCCTGTGCCCTTATTCAGACAAACCACCACCTATTTACCTCTTTTTCACCCCAGAATATATGCTACCACTCCAGATGCCACCTTGGGCTGCTGTTAACGCGCTTGTTCGCGTCTCACAAGATGCAATCGACCATAAATAGCCACTTCTACGGGTGATTGTTACAGTTGGTTGTTCAAAGACTTACACTTGAAGTCCAAAAACAACCACATGCATATGCTTCCATAATCTGTATTCAAGCTTGCTCTTTGACATTCAGATAGCAATTTTTTTAACTTCTATATACCCCTTTTGCTTTGTCGTCCACTCTGCTCGCTGCCGTCTTTTTGTGCCCGAACCTTAGACTATCAAAGATGAAGGCCCCACGTCATCAACGGCCAGCGCAATAAGGTCGCTTGCGGTTCGTCTTTGGGCCACTATTCAATGACAGTTTTTCATGTCGTCGCTTACCTGAGCATCCTCGGGGTGTTTTAGGTGGCTTCTTCGTGCATCTGTCAGCTTGGATTTAGCGTCCAAATAGGGAATCTGTTGATAACTTGGCGTTTTATAGCCATATACGACTACTGTATAACTGACCCGTCGATGCCTGACTCTGTGTTCACCGCGTTTGTTGGCTGCATCGTCAGGCCTTGATAGATACTAGCGTCTTTTTTTTTTTTTTTCTGTTCTTCTTTTCTCTTCCCCCCCCCCATGATCGATGGGCTCCATTACGTCAACACGCCCTCCATGCCAGATACTACTAGGCTTATAGTGCGGCTAGCCCTTGGCTCTACGATATGTAAATACATACAGTCGCTAGAAAGACCAACTCATTCACATGAATCATACAGATGCACACGAATGAGCGTGCATATGCCTACCGCACTGTATTCTATACAGTCTATTTACTGCCTTTCGGTAAAGGACGACTCAGCTTGCCATAGTGATTTTTATCACCGAAAACCATGCAGTAGCTGTTAATAGCTCGCTTAGCTTTTCCATGACATCACAACAACACAGACAGCACAACTAACGTATGTAGAGTGCTTGTATGTGTGTCTGTGTTTATGGGAAGTGATATAGGTGGAGGTGGGTATATTGAATGTACATACATATGTCCCATGTTGCATCGCCAACACGATCAGCGATCTCTCATCTAGCAAAAGAGGCACTTTACGTCCAATGTATATTCTAGTCAAACCCTAACCCCAGTTGTATCATAAAATCCTACATGTGCAAACATTTTAACATCCAGAGCTTGCGTTACCGAAGTCGCTAATTCTAGATACATCGATCTCCTCTCGATTTTGAAGTGTTCCTGGTTTGTTAATTGCATCCAACTTCATGTGCCTGCCGCTTAACCATTCGATAACTAATACCCATGTCTTCATTTATGTGCTCCTGGTCCCTTTCCAACCTAGTCATCTTTACAAGTTGCTCCATAGACAGTGTATTAATCACAATTGATACAATCCTTTTCATCGAAACGAGGTCATACTATATCTATATTTATAGTTAGCTAACATATAGCATTGGCCCGGCATAACATAGTACATTTGTAATTAACAACCGCATTGTGACTGACTAATAGCTGATTAACTTACTAGGCTAAGTTGAGTGGCTGACAAGGCCCATCATAAATGAGCTACCATATCTCACTCACACTTGAATAGTCCCATGACCACGGTATCATAGCCACTACGTTAACTCATGTATCTCGAACCAAGCCGAACTTGATCCTATCTTGATGCATATATTTATAATTGTATAGTATACATGTAGGTCAACATGGTTACTATCACATACCCCTCCTTGAAAGAGTGGGCAAGTAAACTTGAATCTACAAACAACCGCTTGTCAGAATTCATTCATTTTCTAGAGCATACATGTAGATATATATGCCGTTTGAGATACTGTGGTAGTAACCAAACAATATCAATTAAACTAAACGTAATGCTCAATCTGGATAAACCCCTTCTATGAAAATTGGCACAAAACAAGATCATTCCATCCATTTCTTATCGCATCTCTATCATCATCCGCCGATGTCCTTTGCGTGTGATTACTTAGCCTTCTTGTTTTTTCTCCTATCCCCTCAATCTTACTGAGTCCAAGTCTAGGGCGACTAAACGATACCCATACACTCGGAACTTTTCCACCATTCTTCGTCAAAGAAACAGAACAAAGTCATCCATTTTAATATATATCTACATCTCTGCATACTAATCAGTACACTAGTATATGTCCCTAGTATAATTTCACAACTCGACGAAGCCTAAAACAAGGTCCATCCGCAATTCCTTGCTGTATTGTCAGCAGATCAACACATCATTAAACTAATCTCGCACTAGCTAGTATGGAATTTCTTCTTTTCTTGATATTATCCTTTTTATTTTTCAATGTTTGCCTGACCCGGATTCTCGGGATCGAGTATAGCTTCTGTTTGGCTGAGACAGATTAGAGGTAAGGGGGGGGGGGGAGGCATTGACCAGCCACCCCAATAGGATACGTCATGTCATGTATAACTATGTACATGATTATAGGCACACCATTCACATACATATAGGTGTGTAGACTGGCATATCTGTATTGTTCATGCTCATCATATCACATGGTGTGTAGTGATTGAAATCATGGAATCGATGCAAGAAGACGCTGACGACTCCAAACAGATACAAAAACAAAAAACAAAAATGTCCCGCCATGGGATCCTACCTACCATTATTCGGGGTTTCTACTTAGTTGGCTAGGGGTACCTGACGAACACGATATGATATGATATCTTTTGTTGACCGCCACATCTAAAGCCAAGTTGCAGTGCATACGAGTCTTACATTGGAACGAGTTGATATCTCGTACCGGAAGGGGGATTTTTTTTTTAAAAAAAAAAATGGACAGCTGATGACATTGGGTTGATTATCTAAATGACGTTTGATGGCTTTTTTTATCCTTCATATACTCCTTTGTTTCTGGTAGACACGTGCAGAGATAAATACACAGATATAATGGTATATTTGTAGCACATATTTCAACAATGTAACATGGAAGTACATGTATAGGCTGTTGTTTTCTTCTTAGTCTCTTCTCATAGCTACGTGACGGCTTAGCTTCTGTAAAGCGAGTTAGGCGGCTGCCTCTGTATGTCCTTGATCATGATACACGATATGTAATCAGGTGCAGGTGCATATGTAGCTGCATATAGGTAGTAGCAGAAATTGTATCAAATAGTCTCTATGAGGGATAGTGCGGTTATATATATAATGAAGGAAGCGAAGGAGAAATTAGAAGATAGAGAGAGAGTGTGTGTGTGTTGTACATGCCCTGCCGGTTATCGGTCACGGCCATCTTGAAGGAGCTTAGACCTTGCGAAAGGAAGACCTTTGTCTGTATCATGTTCCTCTAACTGGGCTTAATCATAGAGCGTGTGGTTCAGAGCTAAGATATGTATATCACCTTCTGTTTGTGGTGGTTAGTACCGATACGCGATATAATTTGATTATTGTCTGTAGGAATTACAGTTGTTATATGTCATGTTTTTCTAAGTTACTAGTAATGTCAGACTTGTCCATAAAGTATAAGGTCTACGAAAAAAGTCCCATGTGATTTAGGGTTCTATAGTTTTGCTCGCCACAGGTCAGTTCAAGACTGGGATACAAACGGGTGACAAGCCGATTGGGGAGCTAAGAACGATACTACGTAGGAACAAATAATCAAGCCTGATATTGTAATAATGTCAGGTTTTTGTATAGCTCCGATATGTCCAAGCCTAGTGAACATGACACAGAGCTTTTATACTCGATCAAGCGAAGGTCCGAAGAGAAATGCGAATAGAAGGAGACGACGCAATCATGTAACATTATAGCAAGGCTTCTTTACGCCTTAATTATTGATATATATAGTTGTAACTGTTCACAGTTTATAGCCGTATTTACATGTAATATTCCTTGGTTTGGGGTTATGCTTGGTTTAGCTCGGTTCCGTCCTGTCGGATCGCGCTATGGCGTATTATTTGATCTTTTGACCTGGTTTTTTTTCTGGCATAGTGATAGCCTGCGCCGCACCCTGGCGAAGCCTTTTTGTTTCTTCCTTCATGTTTTTGTTTTGCTTGCTTGGGCTGTCATTGTAATAGACTCTAGTGCCATAGGACCAAAGTCACTTAGCTTATTCATGAAACCCTGTTGAACATTGCTATGTATGTATGTATGTATGTATGTATGTATGTATGTATGTATGTATGTATGTATGTATGTAT
>LJZU01000293.1:0-25280 GCA_001513805.1 Davidsoniella virescens | reverse complement strand
TTTTTTTTTTTTGGGGGGGGGGGGGGGGAAGCTTTGTGTCGTCGTTTGGTAGTTGTTGAATGAACACGGCGATGGGCTGTAGTTGTATGAGAAAAATGATGCCAGCCCACTATACAAGGGTCTTGTTTTTTTAGCAGGTTGCGAAATGGGAAAGTTGCAGTCGTCGTAAATCAAGTCAAAGACTAGTCAGAGAGAGGAGATAGGCACCGAATATTCAGAAAAGATGGATATGGAGGATGGTTAGATCAAGCCGTAGTAGCAAAGCGAGAATTGGTGATGTATAATGCGAATAGAAAAAAGAAAGAGAGAGTGACCTCAAGGCAAGGATGTTCGCTACTCAATCTTCAGGCCAGTCAGCACCGAGGCAATAAGGACAGCGGAAAGAGCCGAACTGATCGGCACAAATTACGAACTCTTAGCTAAGGAAGGTCAGATCAAAAGTCCAAGGCAAGCCTGCATGAAAATGGGGTGCACAATGAGAGGAGGTAGATATAGGTGGCGATGGAACAGGATGTTCAAGATGGCTTCGACAATACAGAGTAGAGTAGCGATGGAACTGATGATAAGCCCAATCGTGGGAACACCCTGGTATGGGACTGAGCTGGTTTGTAGGAGCGATAGTATATAGGTGTTGAGGTAGTTGGATAGTTGTAAGCTTTTTCACAGGTTCAGTATTGAGGCGGGCTCAATGAATTGCCACAATCACAGTAAGGCGGGTCAAGGAACAAGGCAAGGGCCTCCGAAACGGGTAGCGGATTTGGATATCTGAGTTTATATGTATAACCAAGTCGTGGTTTTGCTGTGGCTTTGGGCGCCCATCAAAGCTTAAGCTCGAGGTTTCGGGTCACTCGTCCTGGCAGAGGATAAGATGTACCGTCAATTGGGCGTGGCACAAATTTCAAGATAGACAGGGAGAGAGAAGAGAGAGCAAGAGCAAGGCGTGGTGAACAAAGTCTGCGATAAAAAAGGGTTAGCCTTGGTTTTCGAGAAGGCGTGTGAATATAAATGAGTGAGATATGTACAGAATTAAGTAATGGGGCCAAAATGGGGTCGATGATTGAGATTGAGAATTGAAAACTGAGATGCATACCGATGTATTCGACTGCTACTGCTACAACATAGGCGCGATAAAACTGAGGCCCATGTTTTGGATACGGACTAGAACTAGAACTAGCAGGCGATAGAAAGCTAAGCCAGGGGGTGCTGGAGTTATCGTGGACAGAACAAAAACATATGTACGCAGTAGACAGACAATAAGCACAAAGTTGGGCAGAAGCCTGATATTAAATGATTCCGATGTTTACTATAAAAAAAAACCGAGAACGATATTTTGCTTTCGTCATTCCATGATTTCGTCATTGCTGCTGCTACAGAATTGATTCCAGTGTATTTTTTACTTTTACAAGCACTTGACTCCTTGTGTTGGGCTTTCTCTAACTCAACTAGACTATCCAACTCACTCCATAATTAGGCCTTTGTGGTGACCCCGTGTGGCACAAAAAGCTAGGACAAAGAACTGAGCATGGTGCGATGAATTTCCTTCGGAGGGAGAGAAAGAGAAAGGATCGATAGACAGCCCAACGGAATTATTACTCTGTCTACTCATGATTCTCCTTCTCAGAATTAGGATCCGGCTTTTCTTTGGCCATGAACGATGCTAACTAGGAGAGTCCTTCACTTTCGCGTTTTATTGGGCCTACAAAAATACAAAGGTGGGGGAGGGGCTGTGAGCTTAGAGGGCCAAAAGTACTATGACGGCATCTGCAATTACATTCTTACATGACAGGCTGCCTGGGTTTTTGGGTTTCTGGGTTTCTGGTAAGTAAGTACCTTGGCCACGATTAAGTGATGCGGAAACCCGATGCATCTAACCTCGTCATGTGATCTAAACGTATGTACATATATACATACTTTAACGGGATATTGCGTATCCAAGCTTCAGAGTTTGGAATCAGTTTGAACGATATATAACGATAATGGAGTCATTGGTCAAAATTTCGTTTTGTATCTTCGGATCCATCATTGCCAACAATCATACATATGATTCTCTACAACATGTCCCATTTTAACCTTGCAATGAATCCATCAATCCCAACCTGCTGCAGCCTGAACGAAACGAAGCTCACGGTTTATACTTAATACGTGGTATATCAGTACATACATCTGTATATACATACTTAATTTAACCAATCATCCCTCGTTATCCGCCATATACATTGTAATCGATTTGACATCTACCCTAGTCAAAGCTCAGCTGCGCTTTCTCTCGGCTAAGTGCAGCCGCACAACTATGAAAACAACCAACAGCCATACAAATATGAACAAAGGCTATGAGAACAACGTGCAACATCACCATCAGCATCAACAGTCGAGCCAAAAACCCTACGCACAGCCCAGCAACATTACTATCTTGAGCACTACCGACTAGAACTAACATATCCTTCTCGCCTCACAACTTGGATATATAGCTGTACACTAGGCAAAGTGATCATCCGCTGGCAACTTCAAGCACTAAAAAATGGCTGGTGCTTGTTTTGTATGACGTATTGTACCACAGGTGATATCTAATTCCCAAAGCCCTTCCTGCAAGCTTACGTCGGGCACGTATTAGTAGCCGGCCATAACAACGTCATTATGCAGAGACGACTCACAAGTAAGCGACATGTTCATCTCAATTACATATGATGTACAGCCGTACAGCGGACACATGGGCTTGTTCTTATTTGGCCTACAGATAACTATTAATACTTGTATCACATTCTTATATTCCCTCCCAAGCTGACGAAGGACACATAACACGTGGGCAGAGAAAGTAATCACATCACTGCGTACACAAAACTATGTTACATGTTTGTATGCCTACTAAAGCAACTATCAAATAACTACTCATACCTCACTTTTACAAGCATGCAAACGAGAAAGAATCGATCAAATTGCCAGCTCAACTAGAGATAAGCGAACTATAGGATCCCATCCAAAACTCAAATATTCGCCAATTTCCATCCCTTTGGGCGTCCCGTCTGGAATAGGCCCTTTGGGTCATACTTTGCCGATATATCTTTCATGAACTTGATGCTCTTCTCGCCATATGTCAAGAGAGGGTTGGTTTGGGTTCCGTCGGCATAGTTCAGGTATCTCCAGGGTACATCGGCGTCCATTGCAACTGCCATTGCCTCTATATCGTCCGTCAGCTTCTTTCCCCGGCGATGAAGCTCGTCATACAACTCGATCTCGGGAACTGCCAGCAGCAGCAAGAATATAACCCTGTCTTCTTCCACGTCATCCAGGCCAAGAGTGTTGCCTCCCTTTTCCTTGGATATAGTATGGAAATAGGCGGGCAAGGGCTGGTAAAACGCACTGGCAACCCATTCACTAGGTGGCATCCAGGCCTCGAGGCTTGTAATAAATGCTTTGAAAAGGTTGACAGAACCTTGTATGACCTCAGCAGTGTTCTTGAGTGTCAGAGTAAACCACACGTTGTTCACATCTAAAGGGAAAGTTACCGACTCGGTCAAGGCACTCATGCTGTTATGGCCAGTCAAGTCCACATCCATGCCTAACGCACGCAGCGGAGCATGGGCACGGGGCTCAACCTTGCCGTCAACGTTGACAATCATGTTGCAGATGGCCATTGTCGGAGCTCGAGACTCGTCCCGCGTCCAGAATAGTACATGAGCATCTTGGCGGTTGTCTTTGTTCTGCTTGACGAAGTCGACAAACACGTTTATAACAGCAGCCTCTTGGCTCATCGGAGTAAACACAAAGCCACCCCAAAGATCAGCATAAGGCCGTGTTTCGATAGTGAACGATGTGACGATACCAAAGTTTCCAGAGCCTCCTTTGAGTGCCCGGAGTAGGTCAATATTTTCATCTCGGGACGCCGTCACGATACTTCCGTCGGCGACAACGATTTGTAAGCTTACGATAGTATCGCAGGCAAGACCCATAGAGCCTGTGTAGTACGTGTTGCCGCCACCGGTAAGAAAACCGCCAACACCAACGCCTGGATCACGGCCACCACAAACATTGACGCCTTGCTTTTCCAAGTACGCAAACACATCACCCCATCTGGAGCCAGGCCCCAGAGTAGCCAGCTTAGTCGAAGCATCATAGCTCATGTGCGTAAACGCGCCCATGTCGATTAGGACACCAGCTTCAATGCCGCTAGCACCCGTCCATTGCGAATGGCCACCGCTTCTTACAGCAAAATGGATAGGCGTAGGTGAATCTAGTGTCTTGTTGAGCGTCGCCAAGACAGCAGACACGTCATCGACGTTTTTGGGCTTGATAATAAAGTAGGGCTCTAAACGAGCCTGAACTGACCAATTGCGCGCCACTTCAGCTTTGTAGGTCGTGTCGCCGGGCAGGATAAGCAATGAACGAAGACCGGCAGCCTCAAAAACAGCCTTTCGTGATGTTAGCAACCCGTATATCTTGCTACTTCAGCAAAATTATCTTTGACTTACTAGTGCAGACGATGCGATCGCCATTGTGTAGAGTTGGAAGTAGGATTATGATATTGTAGTGAACGAAGTTAGTGATGACTTTCCAATTCTACCCTCACGATACAATTTCATCGCGGAGCATCGCCTTTAATAACGAGAACCTAAGTAGCCGCCAAGATCTACATCTAACAACCAGACATGTCACGGCATCTCCTGTCTCCTGCATACAGAAAACATCCAAGCACCATAATACAATAGCATAGTACATAGCCAAGGTGCCTTTGAACGCCCATATATACCTACATACGGAAGTATATAACTCTGGGTGTTTTGAACGTAGATAGATTAGCAGTCTACGTTGTAGTTCAAGGATCTGACACGATAGACAACTCCTGGGTTCAGGGACTGGGGATTCGAAGCTTGTTCCCTAGAAATCAATAGTTGAGTGCAAGTCAGGTGTAACCAAAGCTAGGATCCTGGCAAGTAAGTGGTATGGGTTTGCGTCAACAGCAGCTATTCTGGTCGCTTCGGTTAGTTATACCCGGATTCACATGCAAGTAAGTCATGTGTGTATGAAAAATGCTGAATATCTTCGAAAGGACCCGTTGTTACCCTACCTACCGTTCGGAATCATGTCTTTCTTTTTGAAATACAGCACAACCTTGTGACTCTTGCAACACATGCATATGCATATATAAGGATAGAAGATATCGTGACTGTAGTATTGCTACCTCGGAAAATAATTTATTCATGGTTTATTTTCAAGCTTACTATCCTAATTACGTATATCCACTTGATGACCGAACATCATAGATATTATCCACAATATTGATCTACACTTGTCCACTTGTGTGTACCGGAGATGGCTGTTGGGTGGGTTATCTGCAATCAATATGTGCGCTTGTCAGTTACTTAACCATGACATCTATAGTCTTCGTATAACATAATCGCCTCCATATTTTTAGTCAGCATTGTACTTAGCCGATCTCAACTACGGCAAAGCTTGTCATTACCAATGCTTGTAATAACCACCGCGGGAAGTTGATAAGTTTGTCATAGACACATCGTTAGAGATTTCCAATTATATAGTTAGTTATAGTATTGCGTAAAAGATATAGCAGATCACTGACTTGCATTGCTAAGCTTGCTCCATACTTTGCACATGAACATACTGATAATCAGCATGCTTGTTTCCATTGCTTATTGTCCATCCCATCATGTATCCCAGTGTAAATGGTACCGCGGTTTTTACTACGCCTCTGCCAGGCTATATCTGCACTTTTAGCATCCCAAAACAAAACAATTACGTTGCTGCATACGCTGTGACAGCATCATTCGTGTTTCTAGTTACTGTAATCTGTACGCAAAAGGCATTGGTGGGATGATTTTGAGTAGTAACTACCCAATAGGAAGTAGATAGATGTAAATGATGGGATATCAACAACATATACGACAGTAATCATGGTACTTGGTTTTGCACGTCAAATTGGCGCCATTCATGCGACGCTTATCTTGACTCTTGACTGATATCCATGACCTATCTTCCCGGGTCATACAAGATTTGATACTGAATGTGTCATACTCATCGAATCACCAACTTTTGAGGAAACTAGAGTTGCTAATATAGAGGCTCTCGGCTTACAGGATTCAGGATCCGAGATAAGGTAACGTTCACCATACCACAAAGTCCTCGTGCTACCGCCAATGGAACAACTGGACTCTGATTATGTTTTCAGTAGCCTTCTAGAGTTCCAACAAACAGCGCGTGGATACTCGTGATTTTGCCGGCATGAATATCTGGAACTGCCTTTTTTTCTTCTTCGGCGTTACGATTCCTAGCCAAAGGGTTTGTACGAACAAGTGTAATGTCGGGAGACAGATGCACATTACCATCGGGGTTGATTAAACTAGTCTGTAATCAAGATATTGGTGAGTTTTGAGTCTGCCACGCATAGTACATGGCCGAGTTCCATAGCTCATCTGTCTCATGTAGCGATGTAATGTGAACCGGCACTGCAATCATGAGTATATTGAGAATCACACTAATAGTTGCAATGGCCTAGAACATAGCAGGCCGGTTGATACACGAGCCTGATGTTATGTCGAATTCTCAGCCTTTACGTACAGGAGTACATAAGAAGATGCAACTGAACAGGGTTCCGACGCTGGAACCTATAGTGATGGATATTAAAGCCCAGGCTGAGAAATGGTACAGCCTTGACACATTTCCAAGTTGCAAGAACATATGAAGTGCTACCTTGTGAAGGTGAAAAGAAAAAATCTTAACTAGTAAGAACTCTAAAGCAATACATAGACTGTGTTCACTTAGTTACCTTGGAAAAGATATAAAAGCGTCCAATGGGCATTTCCCAAATGTGAACATCCAAATGCTTTTGAGCAGACCCCCTATGACATGATACGTACGAGATAGAAACAACACTACCCCACGATAAACCGCAAATGGCTCAGTCATATTAGATTAAGTGGTCACGGCCACAACCTGCATCACGAGAGTTGAATAGAATATCAAACGTACAATAAGAAAGATGTTCGACATCGTTCAAAAACACAGAGAAATTTTTGTCTATCCTTAGTTTAAGAAAGGATATACAAAAAGACCGTGACTTTCAATGGAAATTATCTGCATACGTTTCTAAAATAGGGTAGGGTTAGACATTATTTAGTTATCAGCCACACCCAGAACTCAACTTGCTAGGCATGTTTTCGTATTCTTGTCTTTATATACTCTATACCATCCGTCTTTTTATTATTATTATTGTTTTTCTGATTTCCTACACTTGATCATTAGTCATAAGCTGTTGAAACAACAAATCGAAGAAAATAACGACTAGAACGACCAGAATACTCGATTCCTTTAAAAGAAATTATGGTTGTTGCAAAATCACGTGACGTCAATGCTTGCTGCTGGCAGCTGGCAGCATTAAGCTTGTCTTAAGGAAAACTTAGCTTAGGCAAACAAATGAAAACATGACTTGCAAACGTGACATGGAGCTGTCTTGTGAGTGGTCCGATGTGTTTTAGAAAAAAAATGCAAGAAACAATTTATCGGTAGGTCTCAGCCTAACGTGGCTGGCGTAGAAACGTTCAAGCCTTGGCAATTTGGATCACAATACTGGATTTGCAGTGCGTCATTTGGCTACCAAGCAATATAGCAATGTATCAGCTGGCCGTTATCTCAGTTGAGAAATTGAGTTTCCAAGTTAGTTGTCCATATTACACGGTGTCTATCGAAAGTTGCTTTGAGCATGAGGAGTTACATAGCAAATGATAAGACATACAACTAGCTACAAATACAGATAGATAGTTGTAAATGCATTATTAGCTGAATGTCCATTCTAGGAAGAGATGTTGGGTAGCATTTCACCTAAAATAGAAGCTGTGACGGGGGACATACATAGTTATATCTGTATCTGTCTAGTCTGTCTTACTGAAATAAAGATTAAAGGGCTTCTTAGTACAAAATATGCAGATTATACTGGCATTACTAGCTGCCAGTGAGAATGTCCCGATAATGCGTCATGATTTTACAAGCCAAAGCTCATGTTTTTCAGGGGACACAGCAGAGGGAGGGCCAAGACATTGTTGTAAAATCAGACAAAACAAGGTTGTAGCCCTCCTTTGAGGCTCACATAGGAGGCAGTGTTTATTGGCCATCGCGGGATATCGCCAAGAGCCTAATCGAGAGATAGAGAAAAATACAGAAAAGAAAGAGATATTTGTTTGAGTGATTGTGATCGCGAACCCGGAAATTTGACAGAACGAAAATAGAATAGCAAACATATGTAGAAGAACATGTAAAAGCCTGCAAGTTAGTAAAGTGGGATAGATGTGATATGTAATTCTGTGACATAAGAAACATCAATGTTCGTTTTGAGGCCTGTTCAACGTCCGTTCGTCGTTAGCTGAGACAGCTAGTTGGTAATTGCAACCGGGGCCTAAGTAGAAAAATAAAGAGAATTTTGTAAACGAAGAAACCACCTCGATCCGGAGACAGCGAAGGCTTAGCAGTTCAAGTTATTGCACAACCTTGTTGTAGTTGAAGGTACTAGGCGATTCTGGAAAAAAGCACATGTTATTTTTTCTTTTCTTTTTTCTTTTCTTTTTTCTTTTCTTTTTTCTTTTCTTTTTCTCCATCATATTCCGGACGTGTCTGTCTGTCTTTACCTTAGGCGCATTCTCTTTTTCTTTGATCTCTAACTTTCTTTTACTTCTCTTTTATATACTTTCGCTTTTGTTTTCTTCTTAGTCCCTACAAACCGACTCGACCGGATCGTGTCTTTTTTTCAACGGCGAGAACTTAAAATTATTTATTGCCACCGTCATATCCTCTTTATCTCGAACATACTAATCTTGGTTAATCAAGGCAAAATAGCTACCTATCCATCTTGGCCTGTCCTGCAACATCGCCGACCAAACAAGCCAAGCCGACCTTTGCCATCAATTCCTTCCATTAACTATCTACGTATCCACTCTTCTATAATCACATAATCATTGCATCTGTTGTCGCCTTTCGCTTGGCTTTCATCAAGATCCGTCGCTTAGCTTGGCACACCAATCAAGCCCAGTTGTGCATACAATTAGCTTAGGAGCCCTGTCTCCCTCTTATCTACCTCGCGCGACCAACTTACTTCGCCGCCCAGGCGTCAACATAAAGTTTGTTAATTCCGACCACCGACCGAATAAAACATCTCGTTTCCTCCAATTGCTTTCTATACAATCTCACTATCGCGACTATCTTTGCCATCTGAGTCTTGCACTAGAAAGACTCTTTGGTACTATCCTTTGGCATCATATTCGACATATATACATCCCATCATTTGTACCTACCCAAATACAAATCATCGACCTCCTCGCTACCACATCAGGACATGGCCTCGGCTTTGCAGCTGCAGACCATGATACAAAACACTATGGATCTGCCTTTTAAACTCGCTGAAGAGTCGGGTGGGCATGACTCCCACCCAGATTTCGCCCACTTGGTGGTACTGGTTTTGTCTGCTGTTATGGAAGTTGTTTGTGTGAGCTTACCAGGCTACATCATTGCGACAATGGGCCATTTCGATGCCGAGCAGCAGAAGTTCCTAGCTAATCTGAACATGATGTTATTCACACCCTGTTTGAGTAAGTTTATAATAGCATCAACTGGTATAAGCCATCACGTATATATACTAACACGAATATTGAATAGTCTTCAACAAGCTGGCATCTCAACTCAATGCCGAGAAGCTTGTTGATCTGAGCATCATCCCCGTCATCTTTTGTATCATGACGTTTGCTTCATGGTCTACCTCACGCATTGTTGCTAAGACATTTGGATTCAACCGCCGTGCTTCAAACTTCGTCACCGCCATGGGCGTCTTCGGAAATTCAAACTCGCTCCCCATCTCACTTGTACTGTCTCTGTCACAGACCCTCAAGGGTCTTCACTGGGACCGAATTCCTGGTGATAATGATGAAGAAGTAGGCGCGCGCGGTATCCTTTATCTGCTTATCTTCCAGCAGCTCGGACAGCTTGTCCGTTGGAGCTGGGGATACCACGTACTTCTTGCGCCCAAAAGCAAATATCCCGAATACCAGAACGAGTTCATCGAGGAGGGCCGCGCTAGCGAGGCGGCGACCGAGATAGAGTACAGCCCTTCCACCGACGACCTGAGCCAATATGACCCAGCCGGTCGCACACCGGTGGCTACCTCTTCACGCGCATCACCCGACCAGTCTGATGACGAGAACGACACGCCACATTTTGCTATACATAAGCGCTCTACCGATTTGCAGCGTCCATTGCTCTCTGACGATGTCTCTGAGGAGCTACGTGCTGCTAGCACAGTCAACCGTACATTTGGCGCTAACACACCCCATGTCCCGAGCCTTTTACAGCGCATCAGCTGGTCCTTCGCTGCACCTTTCTATCGCCTTCACAGCGAACTCCCTTCAAGCATCCAAGGAGGCTTAACACGGATCAAGAACTTCAGTATCCGCTTTGGCCTTGGCGTATGGGACTTCATGAACCCTCCCCTGTGGGCTATGCTCTTTGCTATCGTTGTTGCGTCTGTGCCCTCTCTCCAGAAACTCTTCTTTGAAGAGGGTTCCTTTGTCAAGAACTCCGTTAGCAGTGCTATCAAGTCTACTGGTGGTGTGGCTGTCCCACTGATTCTGGTTATCCTAGGAGCTAACCTTGCTCGTAACACTCAAAACACCACTGACGTTGATCCTGAAGAAGAGGAGTTTGGTGGAAAGCTTCTAGTAGCCTGTCTCATCAGCCGAATGCTTCTTCCAACCGTCATCATGGCCCCAATCCTCGCCTTGATTGCCAAGTATGTGCCAGTCAGCATTCTGGATGACCCTATCTTTGTCATCGTGTGCTTCTTGCTCACTGGTGCTCCCAGCGCTCTTCAACTTGCACAAATTTGTCAACTCAACAACGTGTATGAGGGCGTCATGTCCAAGGTTCTTTTCCAGAGCTACGTTGTATGGATTCTGCCTTCAACACTTATATTAGTTATGTGTGCTTTGGAGGTTGTTGAGTGGTCAAGCATGTCTTGATCTGCTTCATCTGTATTTTTTTAACCTTTGACTTTTGTGTTTTCCCTACCTGCTCCATAGCTATCTTTCCTTTGTTTGTTACACTTGTTATTAACAACATCATTTGTTGCTTCTGTTTTCTTATAGACTTTTTATCTTAGTTTGCCTGCACGTCTTTGATTACGTAGATTTGAATTCCTCAAATCAAAGTACTAGGTGTAATAAATGAATATTACTTGCTCATGTCTCAACTTCAGATTGTTCATGTATATTTTGCCACTACTAACAGAAAATATGCCGTGATGTGTTGTCATTATATGGGAATGATTGTGATAATAGTAAAGAAGGGCTAATCTATGAATGTTAATGGCGACCCTTAACAATTTGAGCAGTGCTAGTATCCGAAGATCTAGTCGTGTAATGCTAGTCTGATTAGTTGGCTGTATCCGTGATGACAGTAATATCTCGCACCGCACCCTTCCAATCACTGACACGGACATCTTTGATTGCAACAACGACCACCCGTACTTCTTCACCTGCTACGAAGCACTTTCGTCCACCATCCTCTTGCTTGCTCTCACGAGAGGCAAATGTCTCGGTAGCCTCGCCACTCTGAGCAAATGCATGATTATCCACGTGCGCAGAACGGAAGAACTTTTCCTCGTCAGAGCCAGGCGTGAGCATGCGTGCGACGCCATTGATTGTTGCACTGATGCTGGAAATTGAGCTGGTGTTAAGATTGAGTAGAAGTGAGGCCAGTGATGAAGGCGCAACGGAACGTTCTGGTGATCCACCAGAAGGACGACGTGAGTGTGTAGGTGGTCGATGAGAAACCCCTTTGAGAGATGTTAAAACTACAAGCCAGATTACATGTTTGAGGATGACGGTATCTTACAGTCGTGAACTAGAAGAGATACGTTGGGGTTCTCTACAATGTTATGGGCCTTCTTGGAAGCTGGGTTCGATGTCATGACAATGACGGGTAAAGAAGAGTACGGCGATGATGGAAGATACGTGTAGTTCATTAGCGACACATGAGGCTGATTGTCTGTACAGGTAGCAAGATGAAGCTGTAAAATAGTTTGTTAGTGATCAAAGCAAATTATGTGACTTTGTTTTTGCACGAGTGATATTGAAGCCACTATACAGAAGGCTATAGTATATATATATGCGTGATAGCATGAGGGCTGGCATACAAATCGTGCATTCTCAAGGCATTGTACCACATCCTGCGGCAAACTATCACTAATGGCTTGATCTTTATTGCCGAGCGATGCTTCGTGGGCAAGAGGAATATTGTCTGTCATTTTGCAAAGTATGGTAAGATGGGCTAAGTACCAAGTATTCGTTTTATGATGCGATGGGCAATGAAAACAGACGGGTATATAGCGATGATTGATATAGTGATCGTTGTTATTTATGGATCAGATATAAAAGTATAAAAGTAGTAATAAGTAGTCATATACACCAGAGTATCTGTAATAATAACAGTTGCGGCGATAATAGCAACAGTGATTGCAATTGCGCTTTGTCAGGTTGATGAACCAAGGAGGGGTAGCTAGATGAGGCAGGATTCGTAGCAACTTCTTAGCTCCTTCTAGTTACGGCATTCACATTGGTTAGTTAATAGACTAAGCTTGGAAGCATATATTCTACAGTCTGGTGGGGCGGTTCATGGATAAACAGACAAAAAAGTCTAATATTTTTTTTATGAATTGAAGGCCTACTTTTTGTATGTACAACTTCAAATGATATAAATAGGTTATATTGGAAAGAGCCGCACCCAGCTTTATCCATCCACTCGACTTCCCATCATGACTCCTATGCTTCCTTGACTGCAATTGCAGTTTATATGCCCCCCCCCTCTGCATCGTATGGGTTCATAGTTAGAGATTATAAAATTGGAGAACAACTGGGCTAGACTCCGCTCTCCTAGTTGGTTCAAGGCGGCTATCATAGGCGTGATGCTTGTCTGGAAAGAACGATGTTCGAGATATAGTCACACGTAACTACGTATAATTCAATTCTCCAAAACATACATGAGAGGTGCATATATTGGATGTGCTGCACGTAATAGAGAGTAGGTAGTTCCTACTTAGTGTTGTAATATATGTACGTATTTAAATATATGTACCAACCCACGTGATATACTACATGATTGTTTGTTTTATAGAGTCTTCAACACCTCGCTAGATTTATTTCTTCGATATTAACGCTCGATTCCACCCCACCTCTACTTTTATATATTCTAATAATTTACAGTACCATAATGAGGCCCCTAAAGCAAAAGTCACGATGCCTTACTCGCCAACTCTCAGCTTCTGTCCACAGCAACGCTCATATATCAACAACTACATCCAATGTCGTGACCCCGATAACATCGTTGATGATTGCCAACCGTGGAGAAATTGCGATGCGAATTCACCGGACCGCTGACCGCCTTGGGATCCGAACTGCAACGGTATATACCGATCCGGATGCTTCAGCACAACACGCCACTGTTGGAACACACTCCTATAACCTTGGCCCGGCGAATGGCTATCTCGACAGCGAGAAGATATTAAAATTAGCCAAGACTCATGGCTTCCAGGCTTTGCATCCGGGTTATGGATTCCTATCTGAGAATCCTGCCTTTGCCGCCCGTTGCCAAGAAGAAGGCATCGTGTTTGTTGGCCCACCTACCCAAGCCATCGCGGACATGGGCCATAAAGCCCGCTCTAAGCAGATAATGGAAGCATCAGGGGTCAAGTGTGTCCCTGGGTATCATGGTCCCGACCAGGCTGACCATCAGCTACAAGACCAAGCTTCTATCATAGGGTTCCCTGTGTTACTAAAAAGTGTTCGGGGCGGTGGTGGCAAAGGCATGCGTATCGTCCGAAACGTAGAAGAGTTCAACTCGCAGCTTCAGAGTGCACGTGCTGAAGCTAGAGCTAGTTTTGGCGAGGGTGGCGAGGTGATGCTTGTTGAACGATATATCGAACGCCCGCGTCACATCGAAGTACAAGTCTTTGCTGATCGTCATGGGGGCTGTGTTGCTCTCGGTGAACGTGATTGCAGTATCCAGCGACGCCACCAAAAGGTATTGGAGAAGAGGCCCCAGCTCCAGATCTTGAAATCGCTATTCGTCATGATCTTTGGGCAAAGGCTCGGACAGCCGCCCTGGTTGTGGGATATGTTGGTGCTGGAACGGTCGAGTTTATCCTGGATAAGGATACCGGCAATTTCTTCTTCATGGAGATGAATACACGTCTTCAAGTAGAGCATCCCGTGACTGAAATGGTCACTGGTACGGACCTTGTTGAATGGCAAGTTCGTATTGCAGCTGGTGAGCATCTTCCTTTGACACAGGATCAGATCGAGCAGGCCATATTAAAACGTGGAGCTGCAATCGAAGCTCGCATCTACGCAGAAAAGCCTAGTGAAGGCTTCATGCCAGACTCTGGTCGTTTGATTCATCTCCGTACCCCAACCACGACACCTGATGTTCGGATTGATGCCGGTTTTGGTATGGGTGATGCTGTGACCCAGGCTTATGACGGTATGATAGCCAAGCTTATCGTGCGAGCAGATGATAGAGAAACCGCAATCCGAAAATTGGGAATGGCCTTAGAAGACTACGAGGTTGTCGGTCTTTCGACAAACATCGAGTTTTTGAAGAGAGTATGTCGTCAGCCAGCCTTCATCAAAGGGGACGTCGAAACTGGCTTTATCAACAACTTCCAGGACAAGTTATTTGCACCGGAGACATATCCTGATGATGTTTTTGCACAGGCATCTCTTTCTCTTCTAGAGGGCTTTGGATTTACATGTGATCTTGCCACCAATAGTGTCCATGGTTCAGCACTTGGGTTTGCTTCTTTATCAGAAGTCGGCCAGAGAGAGTTCATTCTTCGTGCTGTTGATAGTCAAAGCAAACAAGGTATCGAGGCTGTTGTCAAAGTCGCCCAGTTTGGACAACAACTCTACGATATGTCAATTTCGAGGAACGGCGACACCCAGATATATACCGGTGTTACCACCTCAAGGACAGATTCAGCCCGCACCACATTGTTCCCATCTCAACGCATTACCAGCAGTATCGTCAGACATGAGGCCGATGACACAAGGCTAACCATTTTTCAACACGGAATTCGGTATGAGATTGAACTTTGTCAACCTAGATGGTTTGTTGGCGCTCTAGGCAAAAAAGAGGTTACAGGTGGAGTAATAGCTCCTATGCCATGCAAGATCTTGAGGGTGGAAATCGAAGAGGGCCAGGAAGTGAAGCACGGTGATCCTATTGTAGTCATTGAATCTATGAAGATGGAGACTGTGATCAAGGCCCCACGGGACGGTAAGGTGGCGAAGCTTCCGCATCGTGCTGGCGATATCTGCAAGGCTGGGACTGTTCTGGTAGAGTTTGAAGAAATCAAAAAAGAAGGTTATGATGATAAAAAATGAGATACAGGAGATATTACACATAGGTAGCTACTTTGTTCAATATATAGATAAATACGTAATTAACCACTGTAAAACTACAATCGCTCCCCTCATTTTGAGAACTATCAAACTCCTTATAACCTAGAATACATACATATACATAGCCTTTTATTTGTATAGGTTTTATGATAAAGCTTCAACGTCCTCAAGAACGCCTAGCGCAGATAAGAACCTGGTCGGCAACGACTCTCTGTGTAGCTGGAGTACCAGCAAATAGTGGCGCGGACAGCGCATTAGTCATTCCAGGGAGCACTGTAACATCAGCACCAGCACCATGCTCATGGAAGTAAGCAACCTCCTTTTCACCACGGCCTTATATTACTTGTCTAAATGTCAGGGAAAATTAACGAGTTGCAAGCATGAAGGAAAAAGACTATGCTAGGAAATAAGATAGAAGGCAAAGCCAGTATCTATGCTTTTGTAAAGTATCGGTCAATCAATCAGGTACTACGACTCCATTGTATATGAACAGGAAGAGCAGAACAGAGCAACAGTTCTGGTACAAATCATAACACCATTGCAGGCTGCCGATTGATGGCACCAGCACAAGCTGTCATTTCATGGCAATCAGCTATTTTCCATGATTTAGGCTTGTTATCATGACGTGGTCTTCGGCCGCTGATGCCGTCCTGTATATGATTTAGTTTGATTATATTTGACATCTACATAAATCACTAAGATCATACGACGCCAGATTAGATACCGGACAGATGCTTGAAAACCTCTGCTTAAACACACTCAATGGCTTCCATACGTTCGGGACGACTTACTGTCATGTATCGTAGATCGATGTATTCTGTAGACATTAAGTAGCAAGAGGTCCTACGTCACAATTTGAGAATTTTTGTTCAAAAGCTTGAAAGCCTGAAAACATTATAGTTTCTTTGGAGTTGGTCTTGTTGTTTCTTTTCCGACATATTTAAATTCATTTATCTTATGGAGCTAGAGCATGAGATATAGTCTAGTTGGTCACTTCAGATCTCACTTTTTTGTAGACTTTCTCTATGTCAATATTTCCATCTTGATTTTTCTAGCATCCTGTAACTAGTTATCTCAACCTGTTTACTATATCGTATCTATGCCATGTGTGTATATATCACTTACAATATAATTCATGATCATCAAGGAATTAATGGAAAAAATCTAGGCCTACAAAGCTCTAACAACTAGAAACAAAAGCCAACAGATTCCGTTTAACTACATAACCACTGGAATTTGGTTGCCCTTATATATACAGATAGTTATAGGTAATTACTTTTCATTGAAATCTGTTCGGCTATTGATCCAGTAGAGACGATTCCACATGAATACTAATGCATTTTTTCCCCATTTCTTGTCTGTGTACCTCTGATCTTATGCCCTGTATGAGCTCTTTAATAACAAGTAAACAATATTATGGCTTATCTAGTAATTGCGGGCAAACATAAGTTGATTAAAGCCTAGAATCATAACTATGTAAATGATGTGACTTTAGTGACTTATCTTACATTGTACATTTTTCAGCATTCACTATCTCATCTGAGGGCTTTGCTTTCCTTTTGCCTTCCATTTGATGAGCTGCTCTATTATTATGTTACAATAAAATATATTCAAAGAGTAATTACTACACAACTGATGATATGAATCATTGCAACTATGTACATGTGTATGTATGCATTTATGTTCCAACTAGTTTATAAGAATTATCAAAAATGAAGATTGAAAACAGAAATGTACACACCAGAATTGCCGCTCCTTGACTATAATTTCTTATATTTTTGGGATCATTTGCGTCTTAGTAACCATGATCTACTTATTCAGTCTTTGTTTCAGTGTGCAGTAGAGTTAATGTCCCAGACCCAGGCCATGAAAGGTATCATTGAGAAGGGAGACAGTTAGGCAGCATTACACGTAACATGACTTGTCATCATACTTAAGTTGTATGATGGTTGGACATTAAACTAACACGTCCCTTCTTCTGGATGTATCTTGATATCTAGAATGAATATACCACATGATAACTTCCAATATGTATAAACATACATAGCTAAGAAAGAGTACATACTTAGAGTCTATGGGTCTCTTTTGGTATGAATAGGTGAGGATACCTACTTCTTTTCTTTTTTACATCTTTACAATTTTAACAGTCTCTACTACAGTGCATACTACAGTATCCAATTGAAGGCTCTCTACTTGTAACTGCATAGGTCTTCTTGTATTCTATTTTTTCCTGCTTCATGATCTTGATGTTTTGGGCCAACTTTTATAGAAAGTCAATGGTCACACCTACACTTGTTTACATAAGGTAGAATAACTGCAAAAGAGGGTTAAAGATTAGTTTGTAGAATTTGCTAGGTGTTGACTTCCACTATCTGAGTAACTAACATTACTTGAAAAGAAGATCAAGAAGTAGCAAACAGTAGAATACATAGATGAAGGTATGTAGAGAAACGTCAGGAAAGGTACGAAGTATCACAGACAGAGTAATTTGAATATGGTACTTTATAGATGTCTATTGATATGTGGCTATTTAGTTAAGCTGTTTCACAACACATATTTTTCTGCCGCCCTACAGTTTACAGCGATAAACCACATTATCAAGCAATATCACATCAAGGTCGAAGGATAAGAATCATATCTTTGTTACATGACTACACCTAAGTCTTCCAATCTTAAAAAACAATGGTCTGCATAAGAGAGTTATAGTTTTTCGAGAATCTCAGGTGCTTCTAATTGAAATATATGTTTTCTTCTTGGCTGTGCTGGTGCCTCTACAAACATAGATACTGATTATTCTTCTATTCGCAGTCAGTATACCTCCAATGTATCGTTAGACCTTAACATGCCTCTTCTAATTGATGTTTAAGTAAGCTAGATCTATCACAGAGTAATTTGTCTGTAGACAGAGAAGGTTTACAGATGTTGTGGTAATACATAATAATGTATATATGTACACATATGTATATATATACATGTAAAGATCATCGCTAAATGTTGTGATTTTGGTGAAGGTTTATGGTAACTATCTGTAGTTAAATGCATTTTTTAGGTATTCATTTTGTTTTCCTTGTTTCCCTTAGGGTTCTATATTCCTTTTGCCTATGCCTTTGCCTTTCCATATTCACTTGTGACAAAGTTTTACCATAGGCTGTTTCTAGTTGCGTCCATCGCGAAGCGGGGCTCAGCTATCTTGTGTACTACATAAAGACAAAAAAGGCAGGTGGCTCGATTTGTTGCATGGAGGATATTAGATAAGCAATATTAGTACGACGCTACATTTACATAGTTCAAGAGTTATACATAATTATGTATATACAAATAATCCCTAATCGGGCCTTGCTTATCTTCCCCTTCCATGATTTTGATTGATATTCCTCTCTTTCTCTACTGCACAGAAAAGCCTTTAGCTCATTTTCCACGATCTCTCATCACATAGTCTAAATGGTTGTGCGTGTGTACGAAGACACTATCAATGCGATGCCTTCGCACGTCTACTCGCAGGCATTTGGAATTCCGATCCAGATACGCGACACAACTACCGTTGATGAACGAGATGATAGTCAATCTATGCCATGCTTGATAATCACCGCAGATATACTTATTCCTGGAATCGGCCCACCATATCATGACGCCGCAATTGTGGTATCGCAAAAGCTGATACAGTGGGTTGGGTCTCGCTCTAAAATTCCAAATCATTATATCGCGACTAAGACAGCTGAGCATCATGTCCCAGTTGCCATGCCTGGTCTCTGGGATTCACATGTGCACTTCGGCGCAGGTGCCAAAAAGGAAGCTGAGCTTGACCTAATGCTTGGCTTGCTCACACAGCATCCCGCTGCAACTGGTGCCCGTCTGGCGCGTGGCTGTTGGGAAGCCCTCCAACGTGGATACACTTCTCTGCGGGATTTAGCGGGCTATGGTTGTGAACTTGCCTCTGCTATCGAAGACGGTACCATCATCGGTCCTAATATCTACAGTGCCGGATCGGCTATCTCTCAAACTGCTGGCCATGGCGATGTTTTTACGCTACCAGCTGGCGACGCTCTCTTGAATAATGGCATCACTCAGATACATCCCGGGCATTTCGGAGCTAATTCTTGCATCATGGTTGATGGCATCGAGGAGTGCCGTAGAGCTGTCCGTCTACAGATCCGCCGCGGCGCTAAATGCCTTAAACTTATGGCATCAGGGGGAGTACTTTCTTTGAATGACGACCCTTTGTATGCGCAGTTCTCGCCTGAAGAATTACAGGTGATTGTTTCAGAAGCAACTCGACTTGGTAGATCAGTTGCTGCCCATGCACATGGCAAGCCAGGAATAGTTGCTGCAATTACAGCGGGTGTTTCTTCGATTGAGCATGGAACCTTTGCAGATGAAGAATGCTTCCAGCTCATGAAAGAACATGGCGTTGTTTATATTCCGACGAGAACGATTGTTGAAAACTTGAAGAAAACTGGTGGAAAAGGTTTGCCCAAACAAAGCTGGGAAAAGGCTCAGATGTGTGAAAAAAATCACCTTAAGGCATACCAGGGCGCAATTCAATCTGGAGTCATCATTGCACTTGGTACAGATACGCCGCCTGGTTTTAACATGGCTGTGGAATTAGAATATGCTGTCTCGGCTGGTATGTCATCACTGCAGGCGATACAATGTGCCACTGCCAACGGACCTTTAACTGTGGGAAAGCAAGCTCCGTTGACAGGTCAGCTCAAGGTTGGATATGAGGCGGATATTTTAGGTGTTACGAAAAACCCGGTAGATGACGTTAGAGTCTTACAAGATCAAGACAATATCAAATGGGTTTGGAAGGGCGGACAGCTGTTCAAAGGCCCTGGAGTTGGACCATGGGGGCCAACAGTATTTACACCATGATAATGGTGTACAAAGTTAGCTCTAGTTAGAGTAAGTTCTGTAGTTACAGATATAATTAACACTGGCTGATCATATATATCAAGAAAATTATGGGGTAATCAACCATCTAACTACAAGGATGTTCATTATCGTTAGAGATCGAGATATTCTCCATGATAGGTCACCTATGATTATGGCCTAAGAACTATTTCAACTTATGAGAAAAGTTTTATCCATGAGAAGGGCTATATACATATCGCCAGTTTCTACTCGAGTAACTTTTTCGGCGTCCGTCATAAATATAGATGATAGTATCGCTCGCCCTAGATATCATTCTTAATACCCGATTTCTAATTTTAGCTTATATTGTTTACTTGTTCGCTTCACCATCAAGTTTACAAATGCCTATACCTTCACGTTACTTTTATACGTTTTTCTACTCCTTCCTTTTCACTTTTAGTTGTTATTTTTAATCGGTTTTCTACTTTTTAAAGTATCAATCAACAAAACTTCCGAGGATACACTTCCAACACTGATACTTCCACTCTCTTTGCTGGCTATGACTCTGTATCCTGACCCCCGAAGTTACTCAGGGTCCTTACTATAAGTTATTCTTTATCCCTTAACTCTACCTTCAGTTTGTCTAGCCGATTGTCCTTTCTTACTTATTTCAGATGTTGCTGTAGAGTATGTCCTTGAAGACATCTCTGAGGCCCAAGAGGATGCTGAATTGCTTATGGAATCTCAGGTTATTGATGTTGGCACTTGTGAGCCCGTCCCTAATGTCTACGTTAAGGTATAGCACTCTACTGTTGCCAACTCCGGTATTGTAGCGTCTGGCAACAATAATTGCAATGATGTCGCCAACATTGACACAACTATCAGGAGATTAATGAAGATGGTGTTGCCAAGTTCAAGTCTATCTTTCCTGGTCATTACACCTCTCATGCCACTCACATCCACATCATGATTCATACCAATGCACTCTGAACTCTACTCTTGGCTCTAATAACTAAGACAGTCATTTTGGATAGACCTCCTTTGATCAGGACTTGATCTCTCTGTTGTTGAGGCCTATGGGCCCTATGCTAGCAACAGCCAAGCTGTCACCACCAATACTGAGGACTCTATCCTGGCTAAAAAGACCGCTACTAATGAGATCGATCTTTCCATAGAGTACACTCTTCTAGGTGATAACATCTCTGATGATATCTTCTGGTGGTTGGCCTTTGGCATCAGCTCCACCTCATCGTCCACTATTACTCCTGCTACCTACTACTACGAGTCCGGTGGTGCTGCTATAAAGGGCCTTTATACTAATGTTTCTCAGCAACAGAAGCATACTATCTGTCATATGCTTCCAAAATCCGTCATCTTTGATCAAAATCTGCCATAGAATCGCCCAACTTATGATCCCTCTCCAGTGACGAGGTTATGAGATATTGGATAGATTCACTACTCGGGTCTCACTTAGCTGGTTTTTTTTTTTTTTTTCCTACATTCATACCTGCTTTGGTTTGCCAAGGGTGATCCAACATTTTGTTCTATTTTGTTTTTTTTGTTCTTTTTTTTTGGTGTATAGATAAACATCTTATGGTATATTATAACGAGAGAATCTAATTCTCACCAATATAGGCCCATTTATTAAGAAAAAAACCCAAACTTTCAATACACCTATATACCTATGTGTCTATAGATACCCAACCAATGTTATTTGCATATCATTACACATTACTAGCCTAAAGAATTTAAAGTTACAAATTCTGCCAAGCGTTTGGTTTTGTTCCTTCAGGTTTCACTCTTGATACGCTAAGAAAACCGCTGATGACAGAGGCACATACGAAATTTAATTTTATAGTCGAGATAACTCGGTCACGATCATGTCTTTACAATACGTTCATGACATATCTATCTTGCACTATATATAACTAGTGGAATTGATTCACATGATCGAGCCCATGGGTTAAGGTTGTTTGATCAATCTTCTAGTTGTATTCATCAACAAAGCTACCATCTATTTGAGCGATCTACTTGCCACATGTTTTGTGTGCTTATATACTTGACACCGGTCTACTTGAAAGAGGAGTAATGATTTGTATTTTAGTAGAGAGAGATGTTCAATAGTTCCAAGTATTAGAAGTATAAAGGGAATATTTTAGGAACAGGTATCATAATATCCAAGCGTCCAAACGTAGGTAGGCAAAAAAGATCATAACAGTCCCGGAGTATGGATCTACATACCAAGATATCTAAAAGAGATGTATCTTTTATAGCAATAGATGAATCGCTCGATACCAGGATAGATCCAAGAGAGTTACTGCGGCTTGACGGGGGGGAGACGGGCTGTCCCTCTTCAGAGGAGGTAATCGCAGCCTTCGCAGCTTTGTCTCCCAAAGTTAGGAGAGATTCGCCACCACCATTTACGAATTCTAAAGTGTTAGATCTCATAACATCGGTAGCGCTGGCATATATCTACTCATAAAGTTCGATCTCCAAGGGTGTACTAATGTGGCTTCTTATATCACGAATTGCTGCATCAAGCTCTGCGCAAATCGTCTGCGTCGCCTTTAATCTTTTAGTGAAGCCAGGGTCTTCTGATGTCACCTCATCTTTTTAAAGGCATGTCGAGAACGCAAGAGGTATGCTGAATGAATCTGATTAATGTTGTGAGGACCAAGTTCTGTGAATCTAGACCGAATCTAGCTATTTGATTGATGTGAATAAGTCAAAAATAAAAACGGGGCCCGCTTAGAAACACAAATAGATAGAATTTGTGGGGTTTGTTGTCGTGGACCCTTACAGAAGAGCTTCGACAAAAGTTGACAGCCATCTGTACATTTTATCCTAACTTAACTTCACCTCGTTCCGTTTTTTATTTATTAAAAGGAACAACACAATTATCTAAGGGTCTTCTGAGCCCACTATTTATACCCACAATTGTGCACAGTGATGTTCCACTGTGGATCGTGGATAATTTTAGCTAGTGCTGGTTAACGACGTTAGCTCGTTTGTCGGTAAGTTGTCCTTGTATTGTGATAGTTATCAAGGCGGTGACGTTGTCGGCGCAGGAGGTAGGCCTTTTAACAAAATGTAAAAGCTATATTGTATGAACCCTAACAAAGATGTCGCGTATAATGCCTTCCAAGACTATCGATATATAATGCCTTCCAAGACTGTCATATAAGCTAAGTCAACAATTAACATTTAAGTATACAATTCTAATAATCAAATTCAATAACAATGCTGTGATATTTTTTTAATCTCTATTTTTTGAAAAAAGGGTGTATATAAGAGGCTAGGTGGCTCACTCTGTTGGATAGCATCACTCGCGGTATATACGTTATAGATAAAAGCATAGGCATTAGTCGAGACCAACGTTTAGATCTCTTGCGACCAAATCAGCATTGGTGCTATGAGCCTGTATTTCCTTTCGAAATTCTACAGTAAATATTCTTTTTCCTCACATCACAGGCCGTTAAACAAGGATAACTGTATCTACATGTACATCGAGGCAAAGACAAGGCAAAAACCGATCTCGGTAAATTGTGGACCCCCCCGAAGCTATGGGCTTTATAAACCATGCGAGCCAAATCTCAAGGGTTAACAAATTTCAACGAAAACAGAGTAGAAAAAAAGATAACGAAACATAGCTGATAATGATAATGCACGGGACTTGGAAAGATCAAAACTCATGATCATTGGATGTGCTACTGGAGTTGACCGGACTTTGGACCTTTCCCCTTCTCGATTCTCGCTGGAAATTGCGCCTATCCGCGATCGCCGAAGTTTGTGTCCTCTATGGCTTTAATATACTGTAAAATACTTACCAAGCTGTTCTATGTTATGATCTTTACTGGGCCAACCTTTAAGCAAGGAAAACAACATCATCACACCAGTTCAGGGAGAAAGCCTAACCTAGAGTTTTTAGTTGGAAGTCTTAGGGTGAATCATCATCAAGGAAGAGAATAAATGGAATGAGGAATGTCCGAGTGAGAATTTGGCATGAAATGACAATCTGGTGCATGTGATTGAAACTTCTATGGGGTTCTATGCATGCTGTCTTCCGTCAGATGATGCTTTTGTGGTCTTTGTTCCGTCTTTTGATTCTATTATGATCTTCTCAGTTTCTAGTTTCCAATCTTTGCGTCTTTCAGTATTCTATTTATTTATTGATCTATCTGTTTTATCTATCTTGTCTTGCGTGTAATCTTTCTTTTTAAGTCCTCCGTCCCCTTTGTCTGGTTTCCTTGTTTTTAGTAACCCTTTATTCTAGTCCCAAACCCTGTTTCATAACAGTCTGCAAGCATCTTCTGAGAGACCTTGCACATCATGTCTGACCCCATCGCCCCGCCCCGTCTGTCGTTCCTGTCGTTCCTGTTCCCGCTTAATGTCAATCCGGGAGATTCCTCGTCCAGTTCGTTTCCTCTTACTGAGCCCCAACTCCAAGAGCTTTCATAACTTTCCTATCCACAAACACCCTGGCAGACCGGCCATGCCTCACAATGTCCCCTTCTCCTTACTCACGGCCGCCTGGATTGCTTACGGTCACGACAGGAGCGGCCAGCTTTATACATCGAACACTTCCCAGAGCTGTTTCTATAACGGGCTAAGGCCCACTAGGGCTTGGCTAGGTGATCTGCCTAGCCTACTGGAAATATACTTAGATAGATAGGTTCCCCTCATCTTAGTGAGTCAGGTTAGCCTTCTCTCTCCATCGTTTTCAATTCAAAGTTTCTTTTTAAGATTGTCAAGCCTCGACTCACCCTTGACCATGTGATTTTCAAAGCGATCTCAAGTTTTTTGACTCAATTTATTTTATCTAAGTCCTATATCTAGGCTACAATACATCTTTTTAAGACTCAATTTCAAGTGTCTACCTTTAGTTCTAAGTCCTAAATTTAGGCACAATTTCTATTTTTCTAAGGACTCCATCTCGATTGACTATTTCCTTTCCTTTTTCTCACGATGTTTGCACTGATTTGA